>JAAOAY010000391.1:0-98217 GCA_013396255.1 Fusarium sp. NRRL 25303 | reverse complement strand
CTATTGGACTCTATTAGACTACTTACAACTATAAAGAATATAGTCCGAACTGATCTGAACTGGTCTAACTTCGAAATACTGCAGTCATCACCACTGGAAGCTTTCCTCGAAATACTCAATACGCGGCAAAGATGGCACTGTCCTTGCTGCCACCACGAATCTGCTCTCATCAGCCATCTTGGCAGGTCCGCTTGTGACTACAGCGATGCCTCCTTCATAGCCATTTTCTAATGCTCTGTCAATAATGTCTTCGACATTCAATCGTTTAGATCTCCACTTCGCAAGCCTGTAGATGGTCTCGTCACCTGCTATTCTGCCATCAACATCGCCGGCAGTCAGGTAGATGTTAATCTCCACTCGATCGTTACCGAGCATATCGCTCAATTCATGATTCAGAACATCCACAGCGAAAGCTGGCTGTCGCACAGCCCAGTGAACCTCAATCCTTGACGTCTTGTTTGAGGATGCCGTAAGTCTCTGAATATACGACAACGGGACCGCTATTCCGCTCCCACCAACGATGAAAAGAACTTTTGAGAACCGTTCAAGAGGCAGAGTCTTTCCATACGGGCCGTCAATAGCCACACGTACCGTCGCCGGCTTCGGTCGTTCCTCTTCAGCATACCCCCTTAACCTCGAAGTAAAGTTATCGTACGGCCGGATCAAGAAGGACATTTCTCGGTGGGACTTTTCGGATGCAGGTCTCAGTTCACCAGAGGATCCATTGTTCAGTAAGGGTGAGTCTTCTTCCAAAGTATCTGCGGCGAAGTGGCCGGATCCCGATATTGTCGCTACGGTGAAAGGATGGCTTTCCCAAAAGTTCCATCGATTGAGTACCATGATATAGTAGAATGCACCTGGCTCAATGCTGTAGAGACTCGAAGAAGTTGAGACCGTCACGCGGATCATGTGTGCATCTTCGTCGTGCGTGATGAGAGCCTTGGTATCCCAGAATTTCGGATTGAAGGCCACAATTCGCAGTCCGCGAATGACCCGATCAAGAAGCCAGATGAATGCTGGAACCCACACAAGAGCGTCGTAGGCACCACTAAATATCGACACATGCCTGCTGTTCTGTTAGCCTGGGATGTAGCAGAAGTTGTCGTTGTTGAGCGTACCCGAGCATGGTGACGAGGATCCAAAATGATAAAACGATATGGGTGATGAGAAAGAACTCGTAATTTTGGCGTCTCACCCAAAACACCGAAATTCCAACCAGCAGACAGATGAATATTGTGGCCTACAGAGTGGTTAGTCAAAGGCAACTTTATGGGATTTGACTACTCACAAGTTCCCCAGTCCACCAGAAGGTAAATGTCCATATTTGACAGAAGTACTTCCACCCACCACCTACAAAAGTCAGTAAATGTATCTACGAAGCTGTTCCATTAGCCTACGTTGCAGAATTATAATCGTATATCCGATTGAATGTATCACGGCCTGTAAAGTGGCGATCCGGCCAACCCATCGGTGAAAGTTGTTGTACATTTTGAAGTCCCAGCCTGTTAACCAGATAACGGTGTTGTTTCTCATTCCAAACAGCCATATCAAGGGAAAATTAGCAAAGGAGAGTATCCCAGTTCGATCGGATACGTGTCGCAGCACTTGCGTCCATACAGAGGGATAGCTGAGCATTAACATGTCAGCATGGCTTTCGAGCTCGAGCACTTGGGAAACTCACTAGCCATAGCCTTCGAATATCTCATATCCGTGTATAGTACATGCAATGTTGAGGATCACGAAAAGAATGAGAGTCAATGTCTGTGTTCTCGGAGGCAAGGTACCCCAACCTCCATAGTCCTGTACGCAGCGCCTGCCAAGTGTTGCAGGTAGAAGAATGTTACGCCTAACCCACGACCTCTTTCGACCCTGACTGGAGAAGGGTTGGCTCAAACCATGGTTTGCAATGCCCACTCCAACGACCAAAGCCCAGAATATCCCCATTGCCCAGCCGTAGAAGTTGTGGTAGTCCCATATGTAATCGTGCGCTTCCTGTTGAAACCCATTTAACTAAAGACAACGTTCGCCTTGGGTTGGTATACTTACCAGCGTTCTAACCCAAAGATCGTAGTATGACTGTGATGGAAGCATTAAAGATCCATACACCTGCGATCGATCGGGGCTTGTAGCATTGAATCTTGGGATAGCTTTGATGTCGTGATCTGTCAAATTATTGATGATGTTGTGCGGCGGAAGATAAGAACCGCTAATATCGTGACATGTGAGGTTCATTGAGGCTGACTCCGCCCGCCAAACTTCCCCAGCACAGTGTGCTTCCCAGCAAAGGTGAAGCGAACTCTGATAAATGAGGCTGGTGCATTCCTGTACCGTGAAGAAGACACCCGGAGGGGCATCGGCAAATCGGAGAGTTCGGAATGTTTGTCGGCAAGCTTTTGCGCAATGATCCGGGGCAGCTAAAACCTCAGCATGATGGAGGATGCTGACTGTGAGGAGGCATAATGCGTTGCGACCCCGGTACCGCATCTTGGGCTTAGATGGAATGTTTGAAGGTTTCAGAAATCATGATAGTCACATTGACCAAATCGTTATCAGATGATCAGATAATCAGCTCAGTGGGTCGGAATCACGGGTTTATGAGTTATTCCGATGGTCTTGCGCTAGATGCGTTAAGGACAGGTGATCAACTCTTGGCATTGGATGAGAGCCTGTTGGAAGCTGACTGTTGGAAGCTATCGCATCAAAAAATCACAACATTCGTCAAATCAAGTCACATGACAGTGAGTCAGCACTGGGCACTGGGGATGCATGCGAATGGTTTAACTTGACTGCAAACTCACGTAGTGAGAGGTGAGCTTTGGTGATTGTATTAAGACACTTGTAGCTATTCAGAGTAATAATATGATAGTAGGTGCTTGTCGAAGACTAGCGAACGATAACGTCCGAATGGCAGTATCATCTAGAAGCCGGAGAGTTTCTGTCTGAACTATTACATCGGTCTGACATTCACAAGTTGACAATATCTACTTTCGGTACAGGGCAGCTAGCTTTTGCGTGAACGTTGCAGGCTCCTGCTGAGTCGCATTTGCGTCTCTTGGTCCATGCTGGTCCGGGACATCGACAACCTCACCATCAAGACCCTTGTTGTTGACAGCGTTCTGCTGCTTGCCAAGGTAGAAGTTGGGCATGAAGAGAGAGGCAATGAGGGGAATGCAGGACAGGCAGATTGAAGCGATGGTGATATGACCGTTGACGATGGCGTAGGCGCGGATAGAACCTTGGCGGATGGGATCGAAGAAGTCATACTTCTTGAGAGTCTTGATGTTGCCGTAAATGGTGGCGATGGTAGTATCGTCAACATTGGGCATCTCGACGTGCATTTGAGCAACCATTTCTTCAGTCCAGATGCTTGTCGCAACAGCACTACCGATACTGGATCCGAGAGTAGACCACAGAGTGATGATGGAGATGAGAGAAGCAACATCATCGTGGGGAACAGAGGCCTGGACACCAACTCGGGCACCAACGACGTTGAGAGAAGAAAGACAGAAGATGAGCTGAGCAGCGACAAGACGAGCAGTGTCTTGGGTCATCATTCCGTTGGGGCTGATGAGAAGACCATAACCGAGAATCCTAGCAGCGGCACCAAAGATCATGAGACCCTTGTAGCGATGGGAGACACGATGGATCAGTCCAACGACAGGGCCGACCAAGCAGAGACCCATGGTAGTGATACCAAGGAAGATGGTCCATTGGTATGTAGTCCACTCCTTGATGATGAGGATGTAGGATGAGAAATAGGTATTGCGAACAGAAGAGGCCATCTGATTAAAGATGTGGATGATGACACCAGCGACAAAAGCACGGTTCTTGACGATGCGCTTGGTCATCATTGGCTTGGGAGCGAGATACATCTCGTATAGACCAAACAAGATGAGAACAACAAAGCCAACGACGATCATGGCGATCATGCTTGGGTTGTTCCATCCGCCCTTTGCGCTCTTAGCCAGGGTGATGGGCAGAAGGATCAGAGAGAAAGCGAAGCCGAGCAAAATGAGACCAACAATGTCGATGTCAATTAGACCTCGGTACGCGAGCTTGGCCCAATAGGTCAGGTTCTTGGGCGTGGCCTCAGAACGACCCAATCGCACGTCCTTGGAATCAGCCATGGTGACCATTCCAGCCTTCTCACCACGTCGCTGCATGGTGTAGAGGGTGAGGATGGCAGGGATGAGAAGGGCGGGAACGAGTATGGCGAACATGCCGAGACCCCATCGCCAATCTTCATAGAAGCCATCAGCGATGAAGCCGTTGACAGGTACAGTGACGATGAAGGGAAGAGAAAGACAGGCGCTGAAGAAGCCTCGCCATTCGAGAGGAGTCAAATCAGCGACGATGATGTCGCTGAGAAGATCAAGACCAGACTTGCCCACTGAGGTGAAGCAGATGCCAACAGTGTAGGCAGTGAAGCCCGAGGCGCTAGCAGCGACAGCAAAGCCGACAGCATAGAAAGCAAGCACCACGACGTAAGTGGTAGGTCGAGAAGTAATATCAGCAAGCTTTCCAATGAAGGGCTTGCTAATAGCACGAATGATCTGACCAGCCGTATTGACAGTACCGAGTTGGCTGTGAACACCAAAAGTCGAAGCCGCAAGCGTTCCAAAGATTGTAGTCGTGATACCCATGTCGAGGGCGTAGGCGAACATGGTGAGACCAATGGAGATACCAAGAAGCCAGAGAAGGATCTTGCCCTTCTTGCCAGACTGGTAGAGCACCTTGTTGAAGGCCTCGACCCTGCCTACGCCGATTTCCTTATGGGTATCATCGTCGGAGACGGGCGAGTTGGACGCGTCGTAGTCTTTTTTCTCGTTGAGCTCGAACATTTGCGACGTGTTTTGGGCGGCGGGGGACTGCTCAGTGCTGCCCTCGGGGTGCTTAGGCGCTGACATTTTGGAGGGAGGGACGAAAAATGAGCTGTAGATCGCTCTAAGACGGCCAGATCAACGTAGCATTAAAAGAAGGGAAAAGGGAAGCAAATAAAATGGAAAGAGGAAGAAGAAAGGGAAAGTCTTCAATCTGCAGCGGTAGGGTCGTCTGGCCTGACTTTTTTACAACAGCTTCCAAAAGCTGTTTGGTCGCCCCCATTTCGCAGAGAGGAAAAGACAGAACCAACAGACAGTGTGCAAGGGACGGACCCCTCGTTCGCCGGTCCTCGGCTCGCCTACAACGGACGACAGTAGTGCTGATACTCGGGCGTGAGTGGGGTTTAGCCAAGGCGTGGGAGGACCAGAAACAGGTGAGTCTTTTTTGTTTGTCCGGCGAGTCGAAGAAAAATTATCAGATCTTGTTCATATCCACTTGCGTTGGTTGGTAGCCAAGATTATCAACAGGCCGCCCATCTAATCAGATGGTCGCGTGCAGTAGGGATCGGCCGTTGTGTGGGACGGGCTGCAGATCTCTGCCCTGTCAAGCTAAGAGCACAGTGTGTCACACACTTATACAAACAGTAGAATATCCCTGGCCCCTAGCACGTCTCTGATGCAGCTGTGATCATGCATCAAGATTCCAAGAAGAGGGAACGCGCCGATGCATCACATGTCTTGGTTGGTTCACGGGAGAGGCAAAGTTTTCTTGACAAATCAGGGGTCCTGTCAATCACAAGCAAAGGCCCTGAGAGTGTTAGCAGCGTGGCCAATTGCTTGCCCATCATGAAGATCTCTTGATCCGTTGCTTTCCGATGGGACGGGCTTGAACTCAATTAGAAGGCATTCCGTTCATGCTTCGGCTCGTGACACGTTGCCTAGAAGCTATAATGCATTGAGTTTACCTAAACTGAGACCCTATACCTGGATCAATACCGATGACTCGGCTGCGGTAATAAGCCAGGGCTGCAAAAATAACTTTGACGCCGTTCATGTAACATTGGTACGCAACATTCCCACTGTCATTTGTCTTGGCGAGTGCCGATCGTTCACTTATCAATCAGATGCACGTAAGGGACTTGTCATCACATCAGACGATCTTATCAATCTATGATACTCCGTTGTCGCAGTGGCAATCCCAAGTAATTGTAACTCCCGGTCGCCTGACCGAAATCGCAAGTGAAGTATTAAATTAAGTAAATTTAGGTACAAAGTCTATGGGCATGAACTGAAATATTTACTTGTGAGGACTATGACTAAATGGAAATCTTTGCTGCATCGCACAAAGATCTAAACACACTGCCTGGACTAGCATACAGCTCCGAGATAGTGTCAAACTCAACTACTCTACCGCTATCCATCACGACGACCTTGTCACACGTAGCAACAATTGTATCTAGTCGATGAGCCACGGTAAGGACGGTTGCGTTGCCAACGACCTCGTTCAGCATGGCTTGAAGCTTTGCGTCCGCTCTGCCATCAATAGAGGCCGTTGCCTCGTCCAGAATAACAACCTTGGACTTTCGAACGAGCGCTCTAGCTATGGAAATGAGAGATCTTTGACCTTGGGAGATATTGGAACCGTTCTCCTTGACCTCCGAGTCTAGGTTTAGATTTGATCCCTCACTGCTGGACTCAGAATCATGCTTCTCATTTTCTTCTGCTTCTTTATCTTGTGCTTTGACAGATTGGCCGAGCCCAACGCGGTCCAGGCATTGTTGTAGCCACTCGTTTTCGTATTGTTGGAAAGGGTCGAGGTTATAGCGGATGGTACCGGCTAAAAGAACGGCATCTTGGCTGATGACGGAGAGGCTTGATCGGAGGAGGTGGAGGCCGATGGTGTGAATGTCGACTCCGTCGATGAGGATTCGACCACTCGTAGGTTCAGTGATTCGCAACAACGCAGAGATTACTATACAAATGTTAGTGTTTGACTAAAATGGACTACCCTTAGCACTTACGCGTTGTCTTGCCAGCACCTGTACGGCCGACAATACCGACCTTTTCACCAGCTTTGATGTCCAGGTTCACGTCCTTGAGTGCCGGCTCAAGTCCCGGACGATGACTGAGGGTGAATGACTGAAACTGAACGTGACCAGCATGCGGCCATTGGCAGGCCTTTAGCTCCTTATCAACATCGTCGACCTGATGCGCAGGCTCCTGTTCAATATTGTAGGCGTAGTGAAGCATTCTCTCCACTGAGTTCATGTTGTTCTCGATCTCTGCGCTCTGACGGATCATGTTGCCAAAAACAGCCTGAGCCGTGACAATGTAGGACAAGACGACACCGCCAGACGAAGGATCAATGGTACCGCGAAGTCCAACAACCAGCAAACCTGCAGCCAAAACAAGAGTCGCGCCACAAAGGTCCAGACGGAGGTTCAGCCAGCGCTGACAAGAGACTGATAGCCAGTAAGCAGTGTTCTCCGTGTCAATCTTGCGCGCGTTATCGTCAACAAAACGAGGGATGGCGCCAAAGGCCTTGAGAGTGGGAAGACCCGAAAGAGACTCGCCGAAATGCTCGTAGATGCGACTTCGAAGCAGATTGTTGAGTCGGCGGAGTTCTCGTGATGATGGGCGGTAGTACATGCCCGTCCAAGTGTAGATGAGAAGCAAGGCGGCTGCTATTGCTAGGAAAGCTGGTACGATGATGCTGACGACGATGATTGTACCCAGGACCTGGACAAAGGTTGAGATGAATAGACGCAGAGTCTCACCCACCACGTTATCCACCGCATCAACATCTTTACTGAAACGATGCGTGATACGGCCTTGAGGCGTAGTGTCGAAGAAAGCGACAGGGGCAAGAAGGACCTTGGACATGGACGCATGGTGAAGCTTGTTGGAGCACCAGAAGCAGAACAGTGCAAACGTCGCGCTCATGCAGAACAGACCAAGGGACTGGCCAGCTCCGAAAGCTGCGTATCCTCCCATGTATGCGTCCTCAGATATGGTGGTGTATTGGTTCTTCTGCCACCAGCTAAGCCAGAGTGGTGAGACGACGCTGGTTCCTTGGTAGATAGCAATAGAGAGAATGAGGAGAGGGCCTGTGAGCCAGGCGTTGCCGAATTGTGCGTAGCGGATGTAGGTTCGGCCGCTGACTGAGCCGACGACTCTTTCTTCAGTCTGCATCACCTCTTTGCCGCGAGTCTTGGTCACCTGTTTGTCCTTGGTATCAGGCTTAGCCGTATCTGTCCGTGTCCCCGCCGTGGTGGATTCATCAGGCACAGCCTTCTCGGAATCACCACTACCGGCGGTTTCTGAATCTGAGTCCGAGTCCAAGACCAGAGATGAAGAACCTGCGAACTGAGAAAAGGCTCCATTCTGACTGTACAATTGCTCAAATGAGCCCTGCTCAGCGATACGACCCTTTTCCATGTATACAATGTGATCAGCTTGTCTAGCAAACGGAATCGAGTGCGTAACCAGAACAATCGTGCCTTCGTTATTGCGACGTGCTTGATTGACGACCATATCGAAAACACGGGCACCGACGTGCGCATCCAGGGCTGAGAAACAGTCATCAAGGAAGAGGAGTGGACTTCTGCCGTATATAGCTCTCGCAAGACTTATACGCTGCTTCTGACCACCAGAGAGTGAAACACCATTCTCGCCGACGACTGTCATGTCACCATCCGGCAAAGCCTTCATGTCTTGATGGAGACAGCAGCGTGTGAGAACCTCGTCATACCACGCGAGGTCGAGAGGTCTACCAAAGACGATGTTCTCTCTCACCGTTTCGCTCAGAAGCCATGCGGTTTGTGGGGCTAGGGCAATCTGAGATGAAGCAGTCGTGAGGCTGAGCTGATAGGAACGCGCTTGGACGAGATGCATGTCGCCGAGAAGTGCCTTCAAGACCGAGGTTTTGCCTGATGCAACGGCTCCAACAATGCAGACCAGCTGATTGCGCTTCACTAGTAACGAGTCTATCATAAGTCTCTGACTATGACTAAGCGCTTTGCTTTCTGATTGTTCCTGGGCCGCATCCTTCCCCTCTTCCGCTGCCAGTAGTTGCGAGTCATCGTGATATGCAAAAGTGGCATCCTTGACTTTTATCACGGCATTAGACGCTTCTTCCTCCTCACTAGAGTAGCCCAAACTAGTTTGAGGGCTAGATGAAGGCGCATCAGGGTCTACATCGGAAGCAAGCATGAACAACGCCAGTCGCTCCAGTGCAGCCCGAGCATCTGCAATAGCTGACAGAGCAGTAGGAAGAGCTTGAAGAGGTGTTCTCAACAGCATGAAATATGCAAGGCCAGAAAACACAACGCCTGCATCCATGCCATTCTTGCTAGTCACTCCATAGCAAACAATGCTAACGACCGAAGCAAGAGTCGGCGCCGTGTAAGAGACCGCAGTGTTGAGGGCCCTGAGAAGCATCCTCTTGCGGATATACACTACCTCGTCAGACCTCAGCTTTCCGATCTTGGAGAGCAAACTCTCCTCGTAAGCGTTTGTTTTGACAAGGCGAATAGCAGCAACTGCTTCAACGACAGCCTTGACTCGGGCGTCTGTGAACGGCATGCTGCCCCGTCGCAGTCGAAGTAGACGGCCCATCATGAAAGACTGGAGAGGGTATAGGAATGCAAGCAGGCCGAATCCCGGCAGAGCGCTGTATCCCATGGTCCAGACGGTCAAGGCGAAGCAGAGCAGCATCTGGAAGATACTTGTCCATGCGACATGGAAGTAGCCACAGCAGAAGTCAACTCGCGTCACATCAGCGCTGATGAGACTCATGAGTTTTCCAGTACCGAGACCATGTTTCAGCTTGGCCTTTTCGCTGAGCTGCGTGGTTGCTCTGCGATAAATGACGTGCATCAATGCACCACGGAGCAAGACACCGGTGGTGTAAGAGCGATAGAAGCCATGGACGTTGGAGGTGACAGAAAAGACAAGAAGAAGGGAAAGTCCAACGACGTAGCCAAAGCCTGAACGAAGACCTTGTTGCGATGAGTCGGATAAAGTAGCGATAAGGAATCTGATGAGTAGAGGCGATAAAATTTGTGACAAGTCTCCAGCCAATTTGAAGAGTCCGCCAAGCCAGAACCATTTGAAGCATACATCATTGAGAGCCAAGGTCAAGACAGTTGTATCAGTGGTATGTCTCGCCCAGAACGGTCTCCATGAGAACGGATTCGACGAAGTAACAGGCTTTCGTCCTCGATTCACAGCAAGTCTTGCAGCCCAAGCTTCTTCCAGGCGATTTGCATGATCTTCTGCCAACCTGTCGCTGGGCATGTCATACAGATCCTCTGCTTGAAGAGGTCGTGTGTAACCCGTCCGCAAAAGACGTCCCAGCCAGTTGAAGGTCAAAATCGACAGCCAATTTGCCTGGAGCTCTGGCATAGGAAGCTTGTCTTCATTCTGATGCTCGACATTGCCTGGCGTAGAGACCTTTGGCGCTGTGAGTCTCTGCTGTATTGGCTTGGCTGATAGGAATGGTACTCTTCTGTACCACTTCCTTGGGGGGAAGGTCTTCCCGTCGTTGCTCGCCATGGTGGTTGAGACCGAACTTGCTTCTCGAACGAGTCTCACTCGGCAAATGGCATGTCGATGGCTCTGTCACCAAGGTCCAGGTCGGCTAAGGCACAGCTTGCGCTTCATGCTTGTAGGTCCGTATTCGGAGGGATCTCCCAAAGCAGGATCCAAGAACTGTGTGGGCCCATTCAGTAGGGTGTGCCGATCAGCAATAATTCCATTCAGGGTTACATCGCAGGTTATACGCGATGGGGAGTCTAAGTGGATGCGCCGTAAGTGTCTTTGCTTCCATCACCTTCCTCAAGCCGTTGATCTAGGTGGCTGCGTAGGCTGCCTCTTCCAGTTTAGGAACTTGTTTAGTCTGTCCTTTCTCACAGTGAAATGCTTAACCGCTTTCCGATTACATAACGTGCCGCGGTGGATACAGAGCAAGGAAATTAAATAAGCTTACGGTCGGCTTCCTCATTCGAGTCTAACCCCGGCATTTCATCCCACTTGAAAAAGGGAAAAGAAATGCCGATCTCCACACAGTTCGGGGGGCACTTCTGCGCCATTTGTCAAGAATTGACCTATCAGAGACGGCATGTGAAAGACGGCTCGGTGCGGTGAAACAAGCATAAAAGTTTTGGTGGCATATGACGTTGGTGGGTTTTTCGTTCTCGTTTAGGACGGTTTCTTTACCGAGGACCTCCGTCTGTTTTTGGTGCAGCGGTGATTCTCATAATCATCTCTTGTAAAATCAGTGTGAATACTGGAATAAGATTACTTGAAAGGGCACAGGGTAGTAATCCTCCGAGGCCATGTCAGAATGTGTGTAATGATGCATGTGAGACACTGAAGCTTGGCTGAGCTACCCTGGATTAAATCATCTGGGGCACACATGTCGTGTCACAATGAACTGCCTCGTCGGCCGCCGCTGGATGAGATTGTGAATGGAACGTAGAAGGCAGACTAGTAACTCTTTTGAGCATGATCATCGTATCAAGCCGACCAAACAGAATCAAGGTAATCAGTATTAAAACTCCTGGTCTGCTTCCATTTCTCTTGCGATAAGACCTCTAGGCATTCGTAAATCCATCAATCACTCTTCATCAATCACTATCGTTATCTTTGTGAGTCCACTTGGTTATCTTGTCCTCGTCTTGGCTTCCTACTAACAAACACTTATAGACGTTGTCGCCCAGCATGACTACTGACCGCATCACTTCCGTTGCTCCCCCACGTAACCCGACGCCACCAAAAGAAGCTTGGGACACTTCTAAAGAGACCTCATTCAGACTCCCCGATGGCGAAACCAATATCTGGATTGCCAATACCGGCCATGGCGATGGAAACGACTACCTCGTTGGATCTGGCGATACGACATTGGCGCGATGGTCAATGGATGGTCGAGAAGCCAGAATATCGCCAGCAATGGTCAATGACAACAGAGCTCAATTCGCTCCTGTCTTTGAACTAGAGATATTGAACTCTGACGTTGCTGATCCTCGTTCTCCTTTCGCATCTCACGGTGGACAGCAAGACCTCGCGTTAACCTGGGCGTCTATCTACGCTCTATGGCTGCACCCGGATCACAGAGATGATGATTTGATAGCCATCTCTGTCGACAGTCAAAGAATTGGCGAATACATCAAGTGCACTGGCTTGGGTGTGCTATCACCATTTTCACCCACTACAACTCCCCGCGAGACTATCTACTGGCTCTCTCACGATGCATTCTGGCAAGGCGCTGGAGCACCAGACTCACAGCACTGGCTTCAATCACGACCCGAAGTGACATCATTCCCAGGCTTCAATGGCACAATGGGTGTTTTCGCAAATCAATTGGGCTTCACGCGCAAGGGCAACGTCTGCACCGTTCATCCCGTTCGACCCCCAAAGCCCAAGCCTGGCACTGTCATCTACTCCCGCTTCATCGTCGAGCTTGGTCAGCAATTACAAATCCGACACATCGACGCGTCCAATCCCGTTCACTTCGAGACATACAAGCGATGGCAAAACTCCGACCGAGTCAACAGGGCATGGAAAGAGCGTGGGCCAGACGAGCATCATCGAGCATACCTTACCAAGCAACTGGATGACCCCCATACCATGTCATGTGTGTTTGAGTGGGACGGAGAACTCGCGGGTTACACCGAGATTGGATGGGTCATGGAGGACAACGCAGCGTGCTTCTTTGGGTCTAACTGCAACATCACAGTGGGCGAGCACGACCAGAACTCACACATCATAGTGGGAGAAGAGCGTTTCCGCGGCGGCAAACGGTATCAGGCTGTCGCCACGTCGATCAAGCACTGCTGCTTCCTGCGCGATCCACGCACCAAGCAGGTGATAGCCGAGCCTGAGTACGATCTTAACCACGTTCAGATCCAGGACAGGTTTTTGCCGCAGGAGAGGAAGAAGCGCTTCCACCTGCCGCACAAGACGGCCATGCTATTCGCCCTGCAGCGTGAGCGATTTTTCCAGGAGGCGCATTTTGTCTAAAATGGGGGCGTACTATAGGCCCGTTAGCATGGTAGATCGACAGACCGGACCCTGAAAAATTGAGACATTGTTTTTTGCAAATTGTAATTTCCATGACGTAAATTCGTATAGACCGTGATGAGCAAGAATTATCTGATGCCGCTATTGCGCTTGTGGCCAAGATCATCGGAGAAATAACGTAAAACTTGTTAAAGTTGGTGTGGCTGCATTGAGTCACCGGGGTTAACCGAGCTTATTTTTGTTTGCACTGTAGGTAACCGTAATCTTATCAGATCATCAGCCCCCCACTGCGTTACGCTGACCGAGATGAATTATGGGTGTCAGCAGGGATCGGACGTTTCACCGAATATGGACACTGTAACTACCTACCATTCTTGGATCCATACGCTATGACACACTGTGCTGGAGCAAAGTTTCTAGCTTCATTGAGGTGGACATCGTCATCAGTGGTTGACTGTCGTGCTGACATTGCCGAGCGATAACGGCCGACGTAATTTGGTGGTTTGCGACAGAGACCCTATGTTTGTTGATGATCTGGTAAACAACACGGTAGAGTATCACGGACTATCGTACAGCTGTTACACGGTGTAAGACAAGGATACTATCAACACCATGGATAACGCAATGTCTATGACACGGCCTCCTGTTACGCAGCTTCGGCCACTGCATACTGACCAGCAATCGACGGAGACACCTCAGCGAATCAGCTGGACCAGCTCTGTCCAGCCAAGACCTGATGAAGAAACCGCAATCAAGGCATTTGTGAAGCTTGTGTCTCATCTTGTCGTTCTTGACGAAGATGAGAACTTTTGTATTCAAGATACTAAGCGAGGTGGTTTCATCTTGGCTCAGTATTGGAGTTCCGAGAGAAATGAGCTCGGTAGCTTCCATTTCGTTAAACATGACAATCCTCAAGATATTCCGTCTGACTTCTCAATTGGTGAAGGCAAGGTGAGTTATAGACCAGTTCATCAAGTCAGGGGTTCATCTATATACTGATGCTCTGGATAGATCCTTCAACTTTACTTTGAAGAACACAGAGCTCAGCTCAAGACGGATGCCAGTATAATCCCCACTGCTGCTCTGAGATCTCTCGGCTGCATGCTAGACGACATCATTGTTAGGGTGCGCCAAGGGCATAACGCAAGTCTTGAATGGACTGAGCCGTCTGTCCTTAACTTTCCCCCACGATCTGAGCCCCTCTCCCTCACTCACGACAACGAAACTTTGACCGACGATGGTGCGAAGAGTTCACTTCTCCATCACCAGTTCGAGAGGCGCGCGTCTGAGAGTCCTGAGAGAGTCGCTATCGACTACCTGACGGACCTCGAAAATGGACGCCGTGTGACCTATACATATTGTCAGATTGCAAACGCAGCAACGGCATTGGCGGGCAAGATCGCAAAGGCCTACGAGGAATCGACACAGTCTCTCAAGACAGTCGCAGTGCACATCGGCCCATGCCCAGAACTCTACATCTCATATCTGGCAGCTCTGAAGGCGGGGGTAGCCTTCTGTCCCATCGCTGTGGACGCGCCTACGGAGAGAAAGCAGGCATTGATAGCAGACTTGAAGCCATCTACATTGCTTACAACAACCTCTCTACTAGAATCAGAGCCGCCCTCTTTCGTCGATTCCTCGCCAGAGATTGTCAACGTCACCCCTTTCCTGCAGGCTTGCGATACTGAACCAGAGCAACAGCCGATATCAGCATCAATGAGCGCGGACGACTTGGCTTACATTCTGTACACTTCAGGAACCACTGGACTGCCCAAAGGAGTGGCTGTCAGCCATCTCTCGGCCTCATGTACCATCTCTGCTCTGAGTGCCCACTATGGCTTTCCCCGACCAACTTCTACATCCAAGCCTGTCAGGTGGTTCCAAGGTGCTGCACCTACCTTTGACATCTCACTATTTGAGATATTTTGGACTCTTAGCACTGGATCAACGCTTTGCTGTGCGCCTCGAGAATTCACTCTGCAAAATATTGACAAGGTTGTTACTACCTTGAAGGCTGACATCACCAACATCACGCCTAGCTTCGCTAGCTTGTTGGAACCCTCTTCAATCAGTGGACTAATGGTTGGTGGTGAGACCTTGAATGCTCGACTTCTCCAGAACTTTGCTCCCTACAATCCGACCGCGAAGGAGGAACCTGGCCAAGTACCAAGAGGTATTTACAACGGATACGGGCCTACTGAGACGGCTATCTACTGTATTGCGCAAGCTCATATTCCTGAAGGCCAACGCGGATCCGTCATCGGAACACCGTTGGCAACCTGTGGTGTTCTTATTGTCCAAAACCAGTCAATTTCTCAATCTGGGAGGGGCTTTAAGCCTCTACCTATGGGTGCAGTGGGCGAACTTGTCATCACTGGACCTCAAGTGAGCAAGGTGGGCTACCTGAACCGGCCAGACGAAACAGCTGCGTCATTCCGAGATGACCCTAGATGGGGCCGTGTCTACAAGACTGGTGACAGGGCCAGAATCGTCTGGGACAAGTGCGGCTCTCCCATGGTGGAGTTCTTGGGCAGACTCTCTGATGATCAAGTCAAGCTCAGTGGCCGGCGTGTTGAGCTGGGTGAGATTGAGAGTGTTCTTGCCAGCAAGGTGCCCAGTATCAAAGAGACTCTATCTTGTGTCTGGAAGTATGGTGCAGACGCAGGTTCAGAAAAGGTCGTGAGTCTGGTTGTCGTTGATTCAAGTGAGAACTTCGAGGCTGTACACCACCTATGTTTAGATGCGTCTCAGCACCATCTTCCCGACTACATGAGACCATTCAAGATCTTGCAAGTCGATGGGCTTCCGAGATCTACTTCTGGAAAGGTAGATCGCAAAGCAGCTTTGGCACTTGTCAACAAGACGTTAAAGACCGAGCTTGTCGATCAAGAGCCTTCTAACCGCGGGGTGGTTGAGAGCATTGAGGCTTTGTCAAACCCTCAGGAGGCAAAACTTGAGCAGGAGCTCATCTCAATCGTGAGTAATGTCCTCAATGACTCGCCTACTTCAGGTCCATCCATCACTGCAAAGACAGTCCTTGCCGAAGCGGGTATTGACAGTCTTCGTGCAATGAGGATCTTGCGAGACATCAGGAAGCGTTGGCCAGGATCCCAGGACCCTCGGCTTGAGCCGTCACTGGCTCTTCTCCTCGACAACAGCGCGACCATCCGTTCTGTATTCTTCCCTAGCAGTCAAGGGACCGATGCATCAGCCACCAAAGTTGATAGACAAGCCAGAACAAATGCTCGACTTGAGTCGTTCTCCGCGAAGCATACATCGGAGGTCCTGGACAAACTCAACCTCAACAAGCACAACATTGAGATTGTTCTACCAGCAACTAGCACCCAGAGCCAATTAGCAGTGAGCTTTGCCATGGACAAGCGCAACTACATCAGCCATACCACACTGAGACTCAAGCCAGATGTCTCAGCGACAGCTCTCAGGGACGCCATTGAGACGACGATGTCGAGACAAGCCATCTATCGGACGGCACTGCTCCCCTGTGACGATGGTCTTTCCCCGTTCCTCCAAGTAGTTTTGACCTCAGACGCCTGGCAGAGATCAAGCGGCAACTCTGGTCGGGTTACTCACAAGAAAGCCAGTCCTGGCAGTATCTCTGGCGACGCGCAAACCTGGCTGGACCTTGCGGAGGAGGATCTCAGCCTTGAGTCGCACAGGCTGTATCATGTACAGATCATTGATTCTGAGGAGGCTGGTAGTGGTGGTCTTTTGATCATCAGCGCTGCTCACTGCATCTGCGACGGGCCTTCACTTGAAGTGCTCATGACAGACATCACTCGTCAATACTCTGGCCTTGAGCCACTTCCACGTCAAGGGATTTACGACGCCGTTTTCGAATGGGCATTGAATGTAAACCCAGAGACAGATCAGTTGTGGCAGAAGGCTCTGGAAGGATGGGAGACTGAGCCACTCGGAGCCATCAGCGGTAACAACGTCAAGCCGACTTCAACCAAGACTCGTCAACATGCCATGGTACAACATACTAGCTTACTCTCTTGGGAGCTTCTCGAGAGTAAGAGCAGGTCATTGGGAGGCTCTCCCCTCACGGTACTCCAAGCCTCTTGGGCCATGCTTCTACACATCCTCTCCGAGGCAGACACCGATGACGTGACTTTTGGCAGCGTTCTTTCAGGCCACGATCAATTTGTCCATGGCCCAACATTCTCTGTTGTGCCCTGTCGAGTTGCCTTACCTGAAGCGCAGACTCTCAAACAGCTCGTCGGCAGTTTGATGGAACATTCAAGATTCGCTCAAAGTCACAGACATACATCTTTCGGCGTCTTCAAGACACTCCCATACAACACAGCCCTAGCCTTGCAAGCTTATCCTCAACCTGAGGGTGATGGGGCAGACAAGGAGCCTTTGCTTTGGACTGAGATCTCGAATCCTGCTATACGTTACGACTTTGCAATGTTCGCAGAGGTCTTCCCTACAAACCCGAACTCGCCTGACAGGAATGGAAGATTCGATGATGTCGTCTTCAAGTTGACGTATCGCGACGAGACATTCTCAGAGACTTCTGCGACATGCATCGTCAAGCAGTTTGCAGCACTCACCGAGACTATACTGATGTCAATGCCTGATGACCTGGTACAGAGTTTGCCTGCGCGCATTGACAGAAGCCTATTGTCTGCTGAGGGAACGACCCCTGTTGTGGAAGAAGGTTTGGATGACACAGCCAAAGAGATTCGCGACAGAGCCCAGCTTCTGCATGCTCAGTTCGAGGATCAAGCTGCATCGACTCCCGATCTCCTGGCACTGAGCTTCTACTCTTCACTCGATTCCGCTCCTGTTGAGATGAGTTACGCAGAGCTTGATGCTAGAGCCAATGGTCTGGCGAACATCTTGCGCGAGCAAGACATTGCCATCATTCCAATTTGCATGGAACGCAGTGTTGAGCTCTACGTATCTGTCTTGGCCATTCTCAAGGCTGGATCTGCATGGTGTCCCATTGACACAACGTCCCCAGTTCAACGTCGAACATCTCTTATTGCTCGAGCGCAGAGCAGGATGCTGCTTACAACCACTGAGTCTTTGCCTCTCGTAGAGCCTTGCCTTGCTCAGGACGCACTGAAAGATGTACAAGTCATTCTGGTTGACAAGTATAATGGCCACAGTACATTGGTTCGAGCCAAGCCACGCAACAGCATCTCCAACATCACTGGACAGGATTTGGCATATCTTTTGTGGACTTCTGGAACGACGGGTGAGCCCAAGGGTGTCATGATTCAGCACAGCGCTGCAGCCCAAGCGATGCGCGACCTGCAAGTTCTCGTTGAGCACGATGATAGTGAGCAGGTTCGCACCCTACAACTCTCCGCCTACAGCTTTGATGTCTTCGTACAAGACCTGTTCTACACCTGGGGCCTCGCGGGAAGTGTCATCAGCGGTACGCGAGAGCTGGTCTTGGGCACATTCACCGAGTTCATCTGGAAGTCTCGCCCAACTCATGCTCATCTGACACCTTCGTTTGGAGCCAGTATTGCTGTCCAGGAACTCAAGGGTTCAACTCTCCAGTACGTCACGTTCATCGGCGAAAAGCTGACAGAAGACGTCGCTGAGGCCTGGGCTCATCCCGATATTACGACTCGTGCATACAACACGTATGGCCCTGCCGAGAACGCCGTCGTCTCTACGATGCGACAGTTCTTTGGCAAGAGTCGAGACACGGCTAAAGCTGCCAATGTTGGCTTTCCTCTGGACCATTGCACCGCCTATGCTGTTCGTGAGGTTGCGAGCTTACAAGGTACCAAACGTTGGGAGCTGGTTCCTCGGTACGGAGTCGGTGAACTTGCTCTGGGCGGTGCACAAGTCGGCAAAGGATATCTTGCAAACGAAGCCAAGACTACCAAGACATTCATCCAGGGCGGCCCGGGCATCGACGAGCGCATCTATCTCACTGGAGATCTCGTGCGATTGAATGACCATGGTTTTGAGTTTCTCGGTCGAAATGACGATCTCGTCAAGATTACCGGTATTCGTATTGAGCTCAGTGAGATCAGCGCAGCGTGTGCAAGTCTGAAGGACGACGACGCTGCGGTTGAGCATGTCGAGACATTGTATCTTCAGCGTCCAGGCGCACCCGCTGGGAATAACAACAAAGTGGTTGTCACCTTTGTCTCTGTCAAGACTGGCAACGTCGACACTTCCAAGATCAGATCTCAGGTGTTCAAGCGAGCCAAGGACCTCTTGCCTGCGTATATGGTGCCTGGACACGTTGTTGTTCTCGATACGACCATGCCGAGGACCGCCTCAAACAAGGTTGATCGCAAGGCGTTACAGGCTATCTACGCGGAGTCGGATCTCAACGTGTTGGCTGGGAGAGACGACTCGACACAAGCGCAAGGGCCGAGTCATCGGGCCAAGCAGCAATGGACGGCCCATCAGCTACCCATTCTCCAGACAATCGCAGGACACTTTAATATCCCAACGGAAAACCTCTCTCCGGATGACAGTTTGGCAGGTCTCGGCCTCAGCTCGTTACAAGTTACGAAGCTTGCTTGGTTGCTGAGGCGAGAGCTCAAGTGTCAAGTTGGAGTTCTGGACCTCATGAGATGTGAGTCTTTAGGAGAACTGGTCAATGTCACGCTCAGCCGAATGCCAAAAGAGGTTAAAGTAGGCCGGTCTGCCCAAGCAGTCGAGACAGAAACGGCATGGCTTGCGTCTATCAAGAAGGCGCTTACTGATAACATCAAGGGCAACATGCGACCCTCTGATACGCAGTATGTCCTACCCGCAACACCCATGCAAGAGTCCCTCATCGTCGAGACTATGCTCGAGCCACAAGCCTACTGGGCCCATCGTGTGTTTGATCTCAGCCATTTGGACGACATCGACGATCGCCAGTTGAAGAGAGCTTGGACTGCCGCAGCCAAGCGCTTCGACATTCTCCGAACTATCTTTGTGCCCTTGACTCAACTCGATGTAGATGGCAGCGACAACACTGTTTCATGGGCTCGCAAGAAGGGTGTTCACTCAACGATCCTCCAGTTGATTCGCGAGAAACCAAGCTTGCACTGGTCTCAGATCCGCTCTGAGGAGGTTCAGAGTCTCAGTAAACTGGCCAAGAAGTTGCAGCTGGAGCTGTCTCCAACGACTACCATAGAGACGCCGTGGGCTGTCACTTTTGTCGAAGACACCAAGAAGATGATGCTCAGTATGCACCACGCTCTCTACGACGCCGTAGCTTCCGATGTCTTCCTGGAAACTGTCACGAGCCTGTATCATATGGAGTCGGTTGGGGAGGTAAGCGAAGTTGTGCAGTTTGAGAAGGGTCTCAGTCTAGGGCTGTTACCTACTCCATCCAAGAGGGATGAAGCAGCTGCGCTATGGAGTCGCCGACTGGATGAGATAAGTAAAACGGCCAGTGGGGGCACTTTGAACGCACCTTTCCCTGACCTCACCCAATCTCGACAGAAACAGGTCCAGAAGATTCTCATGTCGAGGAAAGTTATCCCTTCTCCATTTGTTCAATCTACTTCTACAGTTGCACTTCCAACACTACTCCAATCCGCCTTTGGTTGTGTTCTCGCCTCATACCTCGAACTCGACGCCGTCGTGCTTGGCCACACCATCTCGCAGAGAGTCCTCCACCCAGATCTCGCACGGCTTGTTGGTCCCGCTATAGCT
This sequence comes from Fusarium sp. NRRL 25303, assembly GCA_013396255.1. Classification (NCBI taxonomy): domain Eukaryota; kingdom Fungi; phylum Ascomycota; class Sordariomycetes; order Hypocreales; family Nectriaceae; genus Fusarium; species Fusarium sp. NRRL 25303. The sequence continues at coordinate 77,725 of JAAOAY010000391.1, read as the reverse complement.
ACATTGCCTCTCATTGTTCGCTCTAATGCTGCGTCGTCCGAGGAACTCTGGAAGGAGATGGCCTCCGAGTCAGCGCAGATGTTCCAGAGCACACAGAACCTTCACCCAGTTGATGTAAAAAGGATGCTCAATCGAGGAAGTGGTAGCAGCAACGCTCCATTCCCTGGTCTTTTCGTGTACCATCCCGCCTCAGATGACAACCAAACCGAAGCTAGCCAGTCCATGTTCAAGGAGGTGGGACAGGCATTGTCGCTCAACGTTGAGCATCCACTTGCGTTGAACATCTTCGAGGCGAATGGAACGATCGAGCTCACTGGAGATGGACGTCGCATTTCTCAGGCTCAGTTGGACCTCTTGTTGGACCAGATCCTTGCCCAAGCGCAGGTTATGGCCGAGGCCCCCAGCGCTCCTTTGACTCAGCTCCAGAACAGAATGAGTAAGAGTCTTCTGTCTATCAGTGGTGAAACTTTCAGCGAAGAGACTGAGGCTGTCAATCCTACTGAATACGTTTCCTTTCGCGCATCAGAGCATCCAGACTGGATCGCCGTTGAGGAAGTCATGTTTGAATCCTCAGATGACGATGAGGAGATTGCTTCCAAGACCATTACCTACGCCCAGCTCGACAAGCTCACTAATGCCATCGCTACGAGATTAATCCAGCATCAGGCTCGTCTACAGCCTGATGACCTTGTAGCTATGTGCCTTGGTAGGGATATGAAGTCCCTGGCAGTCACTCTCGCCATTTTCCGTGCTGGATTTGTGTATCTTCCTGTTGATGAAGATCTTCCACCAGCTCGCAAACAGCTCCTCATTAGAGATGCGGGTGCCAAGCTTGTGATTACAACCGATGAGCTTGTCGGTGACTTGGGACTAGACAGTGCAAATGACCCACCGCTGTTGCTACTCCCCGACACGAATGCTAACATGGACACCATTTTGTCTTGGCCTGTTTCTGAGATCCCTTTAGCGACCGGCATTGGCGGTTATCTCCTCTACACCTCTGGCTCGACTGGTCGCCCCAAGGGTGTACGAGTTTCCAATAGTAACCTCTGCCACTTCATCTCTGCATTCAGCAACCGGTTAATTGAACACTCGCCTGCTACTGCGAGACTTGGTGGTGTTGGGAAGTATCTCAACTTGACCTCCCGTGCCTTCGATCCTCATCTGACACAGCTTTTCGTGCCCTGGCATCTTGGTCATAGGGTCGTCATCGGAAAGGACCGGACGGCCATGATGGCGAACTTGAAGGAGCTGATCAATGAGCTGAATGTTACGCACTTCGGATCTGTTCCCTCCGTGCTCAGCCAATTAAGGCTACGACCTGAAGATGTTCCATCAGTGAGAGTAGTGACTACTGGTGGAGAGAAGGCCTCGAACGAGCTTTTGAACATGTGGGCCCAGACGCAAGACCCAGGCACGGCAGACGATCGAGCCGTTCTCTTCAACTTCTACGGTCCTACAGAAGTCACTATCGGATGTTTAGGACATGCTGTACATCAAGATTCCAACGCCCGCAACCTTGGGCTCCCACTAAAAGGTCTCGAGGCTCTACTTCTATGTCCCAGCAGCGATGGAGACAGTCTTGTCATTGCTAGGAGAAGCCAGCCAGGTGAGCTCTGCATCGCTGGTCCTCAGGTAGCAATGGGCTATCTCAACCGTCCTGTCGAGCAAGCCAAGAGCTTCCAGACTATTACTCTTCCCGACAGCAGCAGCAAGAGAGTCTATCGAACAGGAGACATGATGAGGATGATGCACGATGGATCACTTGAGTTCCTTGGTAGAGCTGATCAGCAAACCAAGATTCGCGGACAGCGGCTTGAGCTGGATGAGGTCGTTGCCTTCCTGAAGCAAGTTGCAAGTGACAAGGGCGACTTTGACTTTGCAGCTACAGTTGCTTCCACTGGGAAAGATAGCTCGAATCAACAACAACAGCTGCTAGGTTTCATCGCTAGGAAGGCCAGTAGTCTCAATGGCCAGGCTGAACAGGAGGTTGAGCTACTTGATGTCCAAGACGATGAGTCAACTTCACTACTAGACGTGATCGAGCACGAATGCCAGGACAAACTCCCTGCTTTCATGGTACCAACACTGGTCTGGGTTTCCAAGATCCCATACCTCGCCGCCTCTGGCAAGGTCGACACCAAGATCCTAGCACGTTTGGCAAAGGATTTCATCGCCACTCAGCAAGATCAGGACAGAGATGGAGGCAACTCGGGCGACGTGCTTGGATCTGGGACCGGCTTGAGTGCGAAGGAGTCGATGGTGGTTGCGGCTATTGAAGAAGCCGTCGGTGGCAGTGTTAAGGCATCGAGTACCAGCAGCATTCAGCGCCTTGGTATCGACAGTCTTTCGGCAGTGAACTTGGTCTCTCTTCTGAAGAAACGTGGGTTTTCTCAATTGAAGATGACGCATCTCCTGTCTTCGTCGTGTACAGTTGCAGATATTGCAAGACTTGCGGATGAACAAGAGGCCGGTAGCCCGTCGAACAGCACGCCTCTGTCGACGCCTCCATCCACAGACGATCTACACACCCCGACTCTCAACGTGTCAGACCTTGGTCCTCTTCCAGAGGGGCTTGATTCCTCCAATATCGAAGCTGTCCTTCCTTGTCTCCCTCTCCAGTCTGCTCTCATCGCGCGTTCTCTTGTTTGGCTCAGTGCCTTCAACCTAAGAGAGAACACCGAGGGATATGATGTTCCATATGTCGCACGGTTCAGCTACCGTCTCAGTCATGGTACAAACATCAACAGATGGAAGAAGACAGCTGAAGAAGTCATCGCCTCGGAAGCGATGCTCCGAACTTGCTTCATCCAGCGCGAAGATGACGGCCAAATCTTCCAGGTCGTTCTTCGATCACTGCCATCCTCTCCTCTGAATGCTCATGAGCACCCAGCAGACATTGTGTCACAGATGAATAGACGACCTCCAATCCGACTACAGCTTTCCGGCGATGACGGAGACGAAACCATCGTGTCACTCAGCATTCACCACGCATTATTCGACGGTGTTGCTATCGACTCCCTCAAGAACAAACTTGAAGCGGCATACAACAGCCAGACGTCTTCAATTGCTGCGGTTAATAGCTTAGCCACCTTATCCACGATCTCGAATCACTGTAACTTATCGAATGAGCAACTCGATGCTACAAGACGGTCGTGGCAACAACAACTACAGGGCGTTCAACCATGTCGCGTTGGAGCCCTTGATGACAACAGTACGAGTGGTGTCATGGCTCGTCAGACTATTTGTCTTGGGTACACGACTTCTGAGCTCAACGCTAGACTCAAATCTCACTCCCTGGGGCCTGAAGGAACGATATCGGCATCTTCCGCATTCCAGCTGGCTGTCACTATGTGCCTTGCCCAACTCACCAAGCAGCCATCCGTTGTCTATGGCTTTATCATGTCACTTCGGCCATTACTAGATGGCGTTGCCAACGATGTTGACAGCTTTGTTGGTCCATGCCTGAACACCCTCATTCGAGCCGCCACCATCAATAGCCTTGACGAGACCCTACCCCACGTGGCTCAACGAGTTCACGAGTCTCACCTTGATGTCTGCCAAGGTGACATGCCACTCGTCAGCGTCGACAAGGTCCAGCGCTGGTCTGGATCGGAGGACAAGCTGTTCGACAGTCTCTTGAGTATCAACATCGTGCCTGTCAACGAACTCAGTGACACCAAACCAGGACTGATGACCGCTTTGCCTACTCGTAGTAGTAGCGATATGGCTTTGGCATTTGATGTGGATCTTCACGCTGATGGAAAGATCAATTTGACACTTTCTTCTGCCGGAGCATTGAACGTAGAGCAGCTCGAGGATATTGGCCGACTGTTTGAGAAGGTTGTGTACAGTTGCGCTGACAAGACCGTCAAAGTGTCGGATATTGTTACTTCACCTCTCACTACAAAAGCCCTCTCAACCAAGGTCGTCGATGGCCCCCGAGGCAACGAGACCTCGATAGATGCTCCAAGTTATAATCAGGCACTCTCTGACGTACAAGCTGCCCTCAGTCGCTTTGTTCATATCAATCCATCTGAACTGTCATCCAAGCCCGACTCGACGTCGCTGTACCAGCTCGGTCTTGACTCCATCACCGTTCTCCCATTTGTCAAGTCAATCAACAAGTCGCACAAGACTAAGCTGTCTTCTCACGCAGTGATCAAGGCACGAACTATCAAGGGCGTTGCGCAGCTTCTTCAAGATGCCAAATCGAAGTCTGCTTCAGTTGACACCGTCAATTCGCAATCTAACGGTGAGCATACCGGCAGCAAGTTGAGTGACACCGAGCTCTATGACAGAAACCTTGAGCATCTAGCCAAGAGTCTCATGTTCATCGCAACGCCACTCCAAGAAGGCATGCTCAGCGCATCTCTGGCCACTGACGGCGATGCATACACGTATGTTCATGCCATTCAACTTTCTGACTATGCTCTTGCACACGATACACCCAGTCTTGATAAGTTTTTCGCTGCCGTGAAAGACGCTGTTCAAGCATGTGAAATCCTCAGAACCCGGTTCATCTTCACTGATGATGATGAGTCACCGTGGGTCGGTATCGTTTCTCCCACTGAGCAAAGCGATCGGGTCAGCTGGGAGATTCAACCAACGATGCCTGGTCGAGTGCATTTGCGAATCCATCATGCTCTCTATGATGCAACATCTATCCAGTCTGTTTGGAGTATTCTCCAAGAATACTACCGTCGGCGCCTCAACAATGACCCCTCTGATGGCGTCGACGAGCCCAAGCATCTGTACAGACCGTTTGCAAGGACTGTCGCCTGTTCTCAGCGGGCTTCTATTGCCTACTGGACAGATGCCGTTCGGGACTACACGTATACTCCCCTTGAATTCCCCACTGATGATCTCAAAGCATCATCTGCTGTCCATTTCAGCTTTGACACGAGCGAATTGTCGCTCCTCCAGTCGAAATGCCAGGATCTCGGCGTGACCATCAAAGCAGCACTTCAATTGTCATGGATCAAGGTCCTGTGCGAGTCGCTTTACAGACAAGCTGACGTCGTGTATGGAGAAGTTGTTTCGACGGATGCCGATGATGATGTTGCCATCGTTGGCCCCACTATCAATACATTGCCCATGAGAGCGAAGTTGGGTAGCCCTAGCAGTTGCGTGAACATCTCAGAAGCCTTGATCCTTGTGCAGAAGCAGATCGACAGCGCGAGAGGCACCAACTCAATGGCTTCACTAAGGAAGATACAGACGCTGTGGAGATCAGGACATAAGGGAGGAGATGCACCAGCAGCCCTCTTCCAGAGTCTCTTCGTATTTGACGGAGTTCTTGGCTCTTCAAACACCGGCGATGATTCAGAAAAGCTATTCAAGTCCGTACAGGCTGGAACTGCTGATGCGACTGGACCGGCCTATGATGATTACCCTCTAATCGTGAGCTTCCATATTAGGGACAACATCCTCAATGGCAAGCTAAGGGCCAAGTTACCCCAAGAGCAGGTTAGCTCATTAGGTCAGAGCCTGGAAGCAGCCTTGAACCACGTTCTTCATGGACTAGATGTACCTGGAGTTGACACTAAATATCTTGAACCAGTTAACAACACGCCACCTCAAGAGTCCAGGATCGATGCGACGGAACCCGATATGAATGGCTCGACCCTAACAGCTGATGCAGTATTGAAGCTTGTGGAGACAGTTGTGGGAGCAAGACGAGGTGGAAAGAAGATCGGTTACAGCACGAGACTTATCAACGTTGGTCTGGACTCAATTTTGGCCATTCGGCTATCGAAGCTTTTGAGGCAGCAACTTGGACTCAGCGTCAGCGTTTTTGACATCATGAAGGGTGCTAGCGTTCGCGACATCATCACGCGCCCAACATCTTCGCGCAAACCAACAGCAAATGGCACCCAGCATCAATCGGAGCCACTTCGACAAGGTTTGAAGTCGGCAATAGCCAAGACCCTTGGACAGCCAGACTATCTGATCAAGTCCATCGTTCCTGTATTGCCTGGTCAACGTTCACATCTCGAGCTTTGGTTGCACAACGGCAAGAGATTCTTCGAGGCCCCGTGGGTTTACAGACTGCCCGAGACTTTCGAACAGGAGCAACTCGTGGCCTGCTGGTCTGGCCTTGTGAAAACACACGATGTCCTCCGAACCGCCTTTGCAACAGGAGCGACCCCTGCCGAACTGTACCAAGTCACCCTATCAGAAGAGTGGTCAGGTCGATCGCGCGTCAAAGCCCTTCAGGACTCGTCGGAGACTGTCGAGGATTTGATTGCGAAGCATGTGAGCCAGGAAAATAATAAAGCATCTGATATGAAGGAACCTCCAGTCCGCCTCTCCTTCTTAGAAGCTTCAGACGGCAAGGCCGTTATCTTAAGACTCCATCATGCTCTTTACGACGCGTGGAGTATCAAGATGATTGAACAGGACCTCAACGATCTTCTCACAGCGGGCAAGATCCAAGAAACTCGTTGGTCACTGGAGCAAACAGTTCAGAGCATCAGAGAAATCAGACAGCCAGAAGCCGAGGAAGCATACTGGAGGCGTCATCTTTCCGGTGCTCAAGAAACAGTATTGGGCCACAACGCTGAACGTACTGTTGTTTCAGCGCACGGCCCGCAGTTCAAGACGAGCTCCAATATCTTACCTCAGAATAACATCAAGTCGCTGTTGCAGAAGAGTAGCTCGGGGGTCTCTGCAGCTCTCATCCTCTCCTACGCAAGGACGCTACAGCACTTCACCCACCGAGCAAATCCTACTTTTGGTCTCAACCATGCTTCTCGATCTCTTTCGTCACCTGATGGGACGCAAACCCTCGATCTGACTGCTGCGAGTATCCCGACTCTTTCTGTGACGCCATTCTCTATTAACTTGGAGTCGTCGACTGAGGATCTACTCGGCTTCATCCAGGACCATCTCGCGCAACTCAATTGCTTCAGCCAAGCAGATGGTGTTCGAGAGCTGGGGCCCAAGTTCAACTCGCACTTGAACATTATCTACCGACGGGATCTTGTAGCATCTCAGAACGGGAGCTCTACGGATAAGCCAAAGGCCTTAGCGAGGTACAGGCTCCCTGAGCCACTCGCGTCCAACTACTTCACCACTACGGAGCCGTCATCTACAGTCTCTACCATCGAGGGGCTTGATGTCGCTCATTTGCCTGATCATCATGTCTTTTTCAACGTGATTGTTGGCGAAAGTGGTGATATCACTGTCTCTACAAATGGCGATGAAGCATTGTTTGATGGAGATAGCGCTCAAGTTACTCATTTAGTGGATTATTTTCTTACTGAGCTTTCCAAGGTTCTGGCGCGCCAGAGTTGATCCCTCCTGTATATTTGTATCTTTAATGTAATCTCTCACTTTTATTTCAGTTAATATCTAGATTATTTGTTTGTTCACATCAGAGCGCAGTTGTTCCAATACAATTATTGTCAACATACCCTGTACTAACGCGTCCTTAACGCGATAACGCGCTCACCGCTCGCCCGAAGAAGCTGATATAATGCCAGCCGACAGCCTAATTGGCCATGCTGCCAACGCTAACCGCCCTACCGGTTATTCACGGTAAACTTCCCCACATTCACCAGACACGAATTCAGTAGTCGGAGGCTCACGCTCCGCGTCGATCATCGTATTCATCCCCAGGCGCGATCCGAATACCGTATTAATTATACTTAAGCTTTCAAGTCTCATGACTATACCCCAGACATGATCTGGTCGGTTGTGGGGAGTCAAGGATGTTGTTATTAGCCTGTAATTGAAGGGTCACTTGGCATCTAGAATTCATGGCAGTTCAGCTAGCCTCGGCTCTGATGGCGTTGGGTCGAGGCCATTGTCCAGGAATTGCCATTTACTAACAGATAATAACCAGACTTTTGCTGTTAAAGTGGTAAAGTTGCTCTACTATGATACCAATAGACCAGTTTATAATAAGAACTAGTTATATCGTTTGGTCTTGGTTTGTGTTGAGCACATATGCCAAGTCTTGCATTTCTTTACTAAGCCTTGGCTGGCTGACATCAAACGCAGTCTATTTGTTTTAATTTACCGTAATCATGCAAGGAACAAACAAATAGCATATGCTTGCACAGAAACACGTTTTCAGTCTGCTGATTTGGCTATGCCGAGCCGGCTAATGACCCTGGACCTGCTTTTAGCCATCTGGGATAAGAGAGAGTGCCGCGAGATGTGAAACAACCAAGGCATCGATTTAGCCGGGAAACATTAGGTAATTGACATCATGAACAGATTTAATATATAACATTAGATGAATCGCTGGATCTAGGGAACTTCTACTCATCGCAGATAAGTCCAAGTCTCGTTCTTGACCTACCTTCACCAGCTGCAAAGATGCGTTTCAGTCTCATCCCCACAGTGGCCTTGGCTGCTTTCAATGGCTTTGCCGTTGCCAACCCCGTTCCGTAAGTCATATGCCATAAGAATAGTGATAGCCTCGCTCACATACAACCAGTGATCTTGAGGCACGACAAGCCACTGGCCTCCAGGCTGCCATGAAGGCCGCTGGCAAGCAGTACTTCGGCACTGCTCTCACCGTGCGCAATGACCAGGGAGAGATCAACATCGTCAACAACAAAAATGAGATTGGTTCCATCACCCCCGAGAACGCCATGAAGTGGGAGGCCATTCAGCCCAACCGCGGCCAGTTCAACTGGGGTCCTGCTGACCAGCACGCTGCCGCCGCCACCTCACGAGGTTACGAGCTACGCTGCCATACTCTCGTTTGGCACAGCCAGCTCCCATCGTGGGTTGCGAACGGCAACTGGAATAACCAGACTCTGCAGGCTGTAATGAGAGATCACATCAACGCCGTCATGGGACGTTACCGTGGAAAGTGCACTCACTGGGATGTTGTCAACGAGGGTAAGTTTGACTTTCATGATGAGGCTCTGGAGACAATATTCGATGACTAACCAATCCTTCAGCTCTCAACGAGGATGGAACTTACCGTGACAGCGTCTTCCTCCGTGTCATTGGCGAGGCCTACATCCCCATTGCCTTCCGCATGGCCCTGGCTGCAGACCCCACCACCAAGCTCTACTACAACGACTACAACCTCGAGTACGGTAACGCCAAGACCGAGGGTGCCAAGCGCATCGCCAGACTCGTCAAGTCCTACGGTCTTCGCATCGACGGCATCGGTCTACAGGCTCACATGACCAGCGAGAGCACTCCTACCCAAAACACCCCTACCCCCTCGCGAGCCAAGCTGGCTTCCGTCCTCCAGGGCCTCGCTGACCTGGGTGTCGATGTCGCTTACACTGAGCTGGACATTCGCATGAACACTCCCGCTACCCAGCAGAAGCTCCAGACCAATGCTGATGCCTATGCCAGAATCGTTGGCTCTTGCATGGATGTTAAGCGATGCGTTGGTATCACCGTCTGGGTATGTTCACGCTTCACATGCTTGATTTATTCCTTACTAATCACTCGCAGGGTATCTCTGATAAGTATTCTTGGGTCCCCGGAACCTTCCCCGGCGAGGGATCTGCTCTCCTTTGGAACGACAACTTCCAGAAGAAGCCCTCTTATACCTCTACCTTGAACACTATAAACCGCCGCTAAGGTTCAGTGGGATTACAGCAGCTAGATACCGCACATAGGCCCTTTATATCAGACTGCTATTTCTACAATGTCCCTGGCCAATTTAACTTAACTACAGTCTTGTCCCAAAAGAGAACTTATTTCCGATTCTTCTTACCCTTGTTGGTTTATTGGGCTCTTGCGGGAAGTGGAGACCATTGCAAGTCTTAAGTTCTAAGCCTTTCCATATCCTGTTTATTATGCATGCTGGTCCTCCCCTGCATACCCACTCACACCAAAACCCCCCCCCAGCCTCTAATAGCGAGCCACGTATTTGTAAATGCACACATCGGCTGTTGAGTTCGTAAGAACAGTCTTTGGAGAGGGAACCCTTGTCTAGTCATAAATGATAAGAGAATCTCAGAATATGATGTTGACAACGTTAAAACGCGCTAGACATACAATGGGGAAGCGGGGATTACATTGCTTTCCATGAGTTCCGATTGCAGTTCAATAAAAACTCACCAAGATCGGTTAGCTGGATGATCTACTGTTCTCATTCTCATGCTATCGCCAGTAAAAGCATTGCTTCACTGTAGCCACCATGCTTAGTGCCTCGATTCTAGCTGGAGGTGTCGCTGCTGTATGTCTCAGACACCACGGCTTTTCCTCTACGTTCTAAGCTAATTATCGCCTAGACGACAGTGCTCTGTATTGGATACGTGGTGTATAACATCTTCCTGCACCCGCTGCGTAACTTTCCTGGTCCGCTTCTCTGTCGCGCTTCCCCATTGTATCGTCACTACAAGTTCTTGCGTGGAGATCTCTTGTTTGAGACTGAACGTCTCCACGAGCAATATGGTCCTGTTGTGCGCATCCGGCCCAACGAGCTGTCTTTCATTGACCCGGGAGCATGGAGAGACATATACGTCGCTCATGGAGGCTCAGCTCGGCTTGGAGATATGGCCAGATATGACAGATTCTACCAGTGGGCTGGTCCAAGCGCACCAGAGACTTTTGTCTCGTTAGATAGGCCGTATCATGATTCTATGAAGCGGCAGCTCTTGCCGGCCTTTTCAGATCGTTCGTTGCAGTTCCAGGAACCCATTATCCAAGGATATACGGATACACTTATCCGCAAATTGACAGAGGCTTCAAAGGATGGAAACCCTGTCAATCTGCGCGAGTGGTTTAACCATTACACTTTCGATATCATCGGAAATCTCGGATTTGGATCTGATTTTGGGGGCCTTGAATCTGAGCAATACCATCCTTGGGTCAAAGCTGTGAGTCAGAATGTTAGAGAGTTTGCCATCATGCAGGTATTGATGTACCTGGGACTTCAACGAATTGTCCATGTCTTGTCGGGCAGTTCCCTTCTGAGGGGCAAGATCCTGCACGAGCACCTCACGAGGGAGAAGGTAGAGGCTCGCATCAAGGCGGAAAAGCCAAGACTCGATATCTTCCAACCCCTCCTTGACCGAAAGCCACCTCTGGTATGTCTTTCGCATCTTCTTTTTCGTTGTACGATTCATGTACTGACCCGAATGCTATTGAAGACATTTGCTCAGCTTATGGAGAATGCTACGATATTGATCACGGCAGGCTCCGAGAGCTCTGTGACCCTGTTGGTAGCCGCAGTCTCTCTGCTGACTGACAATCCAGCCAAACTGCAGAAACTGGCCGAGGAAGTTCGATCAACCTTCAAGAATGAGGAGGATATCAAAATAGTATCTGTCAACCAATTGCCCTACCTCGCTGCCTGCTTGAACGAGGCCCTGCGATGTTTTCCTGCAGTCCCACCTGCGTTACCAAGAGTCGTCCCCCATGGAGGTGCGGTTATAGCTGGCCATGCTGTACCAGAGAATGTGAGTTGACAATATCTTGTCTCTGCTTCTTGTCTATAAAAGCTGACTGAATCAGACTGTTGTCGCTGTTGCTTCGTGGGCCACAAATCACTCTGAGCAACACTTTAAAAAGGCTCTTGAATATCATCCCGAGCGTTTTCTGAAGGATCCAGAATTCTCTGACGACCGCTTTGATGCCTTCCAGCCTTTTGGGTTGGGTCACGGAAATTGCCCTGGGCGCAAGTAAGTGTCCCCATCTTGTCTTATCATCCGATCGTTGAGCTGATTGTTTTATAGTCTCGCCTGGGCTGAAACACGCCTGGCATTGGCGCGGCTCGTGTACAATTTCGACATTGAGTCAGTGCCTGAAAGCGTAGGGTGGACCACCAAACAGAAAGCGTACATGCTGTGGGACAAGCAGCCGTTTTGGGCGGTACTCAAACCTATTCGGTAAGCCAGGTTGTCAATAGAGATCCATTATCGCATATAAAACCGTAATCGTCAAGCGAAGCAAATTTTGACTAAATTTTGTGATTCTCTCCTCATCCCTAAGATTGCCATTTATATGTTACCTGGGGAATTGGTGATAATTAAAAATGACTTCCGTAATTATCTTATCTTGGGGTCTCACAAGAGGCATTTGACATGTCACGTTTTCACCCATGCAGATTCGGTCAACCTCGGTATGAACATGTGATATTTAATGTAAACTTCAGTAAACTAAGTCAGTTACGCTAGCCGCCCAATGTCATTATATGTCGTGAAATTAAATGAAAGTCAAACGAAAGCTCCTCCACTATGGTTTCTCAGTCCTGTGTATTGGATTAAATGTCTGCAAGATTTGCCTGCCTCCAACTGGGACATAATGAGTCCACAAAGAAGGCCATAGCCACAGGATAAGAACAGCAGTCAGGAGGAGTCCACAGATGATGATCGCAGTGATCATTTTAAGATAGCCACGACGTCGCGACTTGGTCTTCTTGACATATCTGCGGCCGCGCATGAGGTTGAGCCAAGCAATGCTACCAGCATGGACGTCCTCCAACGCTTTGGCGAGTCGGGGGCTCAAGGTAGCCACATTGGCGAACTCGACGGCAAGCTTGTCCTCATACTCGTGGAAGATCTCGGCTGAGCGGTCAACAGCCTGCTGGAAGTCCATGCGGGTGTCGGAGTTCTGCTGGACAATTGCGGCGATGTGGCTGTATTCTGTGATCTGGGCATGGTGGGCATTGAGCTTGTAGAGGTCAAGGATCACGCCCATGTTTCGACCACTATAGCTAAAAATATTCTTCAGAGTATCCGGCGACCATTTGCGCAGACGAAGGAGGTCGTCGGCGAGATCTGGCCTCGTGAATGGCACGATGAGAAACATGAGACCCATAGCGGCGTTGGTTTGTCTGTAGGTCAAGTATTCCTCCACGGAGACCGGCTCTTGTTCCACTTCAATCTTCCGAAGAGCCTGGGTACAGTGAAGCCAAAGATCTATTTCAGCCTTTGCGAGCTGAAGGAGTTCGCTGTTCCAGCCCTCGTGACGCCAAAGCCTGAACAAATGGTCAAGGCCTTGATCGCCCTTGGGAGGACCCGTCACCCGGGCCTTGATGTCGTCAAGCACATCGCATGTATATTTCATGTCAATGCTGTTGTCGATAAGATCGTCTAGAAAGACCCAGGCTGAATAAAAGTCGGCAACGACCTTGATCCTCTCAGCATCGCCGCCAGGATAGACCCAGCTTCCGTAGAGACCTCCGCATGCGGCAAATTCACCATTGCGCGAGATAACTTCATTTTGAGAGACCTCCTTGAGTGAGCGGTCGCAGCTCAGCCTGGAGTACTGGAATATGTGGGCCGTCTGAGGATGCTTCCAGCTAGTAAAGCGGGTAAGCAGCTCGGGTACCTCACACTGATCGTCGGAGGCTGCCATAGCGGAAGGTATAAATATGAAGTGGACTGGAATGGATAGTCGATCTGAAGAGCAAAGTAGAGAATAGTGGCTGAGAACGATGAATTTTAGGACCTGGGCACGGACAGGAATTCCTTTATCTGGCCTAGATAGCTCGGCCAGCTAATAAGCCCTCTTTTATTCTTGTGATATTCTTGGCCCTCGGCGTCCGTAATCATATCATGTTCCACGACATATTGTTAAAATGACACGTATCAAGAGACTATAATCGGCTCCCTCCTGTTCATGTTGTATTGCTAAGTTTGCAAGGGATAAATGCCGCTAATGACTGGCCGTCCGTTGGTGATCGGGTATGGATCTTTGGTGCAAGCGAAGCCAGGATAAAGCGCACGATGCGCCATATGTGGGAGGTTTGCCCGGCTGCCGCCAGAAGCGTAGCGGGCCACGCTGTCACGCATGTTTAGATCATTTCTTAGCGTGTCTAGAACGCTCGTGATATGACCGGTCATCAGTAAGCGGGAGTTACTGGTAAGGTGACCAAATCTAAAGCTATAGTGGCTACTTTAGGTTGCCACTCTCAACAAGTATGTAACTTGGTTACCCTGAAGCAAGGCGGGGCTGTTAGGATCGAGTATCTTTTATGGCCTGCCATACCACCATTTTTGCAATTGGTGATGCCAAACCTGTCTTCACCGGCAGACCGCATGTTGTATCAGGCGTGAGCAACGGTTTGCGCCATTTTCTGAGCGTGTTGGTTGTGAAGTGCATAAGCAACCTTGATTGTACGGTAACAGCCGAAGCATGCATCCATCCACATCGGGCCTCACGAACAGGTCGGAATAGATGGTCCATGCTCCGTTGAAGCCGGGCCAATCCGAGGCCGTCGGCTCCCCCCTCTCATTTTTGCGTGACGTGTTCGTCTCACGTACCAGGGACATGGACCAAAGTGTGACAAGACATTACCAGAGCCACGGAACCGGTAGAATTCCCGGCCAAGCGGGACGAATGATATGCCCGACATTTGGGTAGCAGTTTAATCTATAGGGGACTCCTACTATATCTCTTAGTGAGAGTTTAAAATGGCAGTCTTACTTGTCTCGACAGAGAAACTCTGTATACTAACTAGTTGCAGCATTTACTTTCTGTAGAAAATGTTTTTTTACAAGAGCTAATCTCATTCAAGGCTGAGCTGCTCTTCTCGCTGCGCGAAATGGCTGTTTGCAGAAATATTGACGCTAATGTCGGAAAAGGAGGAATTAATTTCCAGTCAGCCACTAGTTTCTTCGCCAACCACCACGATTTGCCCAAAGGGCCTGAGCCGCATTATGATCAAATTTCTTCCCACATCAAACCGAGCCAACCAACACTTACACGACAACGTCGTCGTGTCGATACATGGACTGGATGGGGGACCAACAGAGTCAGCGGCCGTTGGAGGGCCAAGACCGAGATGCCCGCGATGGAAACGAGGTCAATGCCCGAAGTGGGGAATTCACTTTCAACTGCCCCTCGATGACTGACTTGAGGGCGACAGACGGAGGCCATCCCTTGGGAGCTAATGTAGGCTAAACTTGTCCCTTGTCGAGAGCATGTTGCAGCGAGCTGACTTGGTGTGTTTTTTTCTCATCTTAGTCTCAGTCTCAGGCTCAGTCTGCGGCCCGATCAGCGTCTTCAGCAGAACATGCCTCATCAGCGACGTCCAGTTTTATCCAGGTCGAGGACTGGGATGACTCGGCTTCTTTGACGGATAGTGTGCAGACCTTTCCCGAGGAGTTTGGTCGCACTTATCATGCTTATCGTGCTGGATGTAAGCAGCCCAGATACCTCTGCAGTTTCGACGGCATTTGACTGACCACTCACTGTCATATAGCATACATGTTCCCTAATGACAATACAGAGCAAGAGCGTCTCGGAATTATGGGCGAGTGCTATAAGATGATTATGAAAGGCAAGCTGTACATGGCACCGCTCTCTACTAGAAGGCCCCCGAAGAACATTCTCGATATCGCTACAGGTATAGGCGACTGGGCTATCCAGATGGGCGATATCTTCCCCGATGCTACAATTATTGGCACAGACCTGTCTCCCATCCAGCCAAACGACGTGCCTCCAAATGTCTACTTTTACGTTGAAGACTCGTAAGTTTCTTTCCGCGACATCCGCCCTATCCGCGAAGCGTTCTGATCAAGATATAACAGAAGCGATGAGTGGATGTTCAATCACAAGTTCGACTATATCCACACCCGCAGCACTTCGGGATGCTGGTCCGATTTCGAGACACAGATAGCTCAGCAAGCCTTTAATGCGCTTGAGCCCGGCGGCTGGTTTGAGTCGCAAGAGACGGACTGCATTCCCTTGTGTGACGACGACACGCTTGATCGTCAAGGCCCGGTTGCGACATGGTGCAATGACTTGATAATGGCAGCAGATAAGCTAGAGCGTCCGGCTATCTTTGGCAAAGATCTCAAAGAGATCTACGAGCGAGTTGGCTTTGTGGATGTCCACCAACGTATAATCAAGATGCCTATCAACGGCTGGGCCAAGGACCCACGGCTGAAGCAGGTGGGATGGATGTGGGCTGATCATATGCTTGATGGCTTATCTGGATTCTCTTATCAGCTCTTGAACAAGGCCTTTGAGCGAACTAGTGCTCAGATTGAGGTAAGTTAGCCCTCACGTATGAGCCAGCATGGTCACTGCTATGTCGCATGGTGTTTTCAACTGCTGACTCGCCTATAGGTGTCGTTAATTGATGTCCGGCGAGACCTCGTGAACCCGCGCATTCATGCCTACATGCAGCTTTATGTTGTCTGGGGAAGGAAACCAAAGTAAAGAATCGAGCACGCAAAAAGGGACAAGGTTATATCAGGCGTTTGAGTCTCGTTTCTCTCGGCGATACCGGAGTTGGCGTATCAGTTATGTTCAGTCTGGATTTATTAGAGTTCAGGTACTACATACTACTAGATTGATGTTTAAACGATGTTTTCTTATACCGAAGAGCTCCACTGGACGTCGTTAGGGAAAATATCTGATTGTATAGGCTAGAAGACATGATTGTGCAATGATTCTTAGTCCTGGATCTGCCCTAAGGTACCTGTCGTTTGAGGCCCAGGCTTTCACCTGTCAAACCTCGAGAGGCCTACTTGTGCAACGTGAATATTGGTCTTTCAATAGTCTATATATTTATATGCACCTGGCGTCTTCTACAGTCTAGTAATTCATCCAATAGCACCCCCAACTTCGTTCCGTGCAAGTATCCAAGTCCGAGCATCTAAGAGTCAAAGATGGCTCCATATGCTGGCACGCCCCGTGTTTGCATACCAAAGACAACCTTCTCAGTAACCTTGGGGTTCGAGATGATATAGACTGCCTCTGCATCAGACTCCACCACAAGTTGGTAAGTCTCACGCACAATATCTGGATAACCTCGCTCGGTTGTGTTCCATATGACTGCATTTGGGTCAGCTCGTTGAACTGCACCGACCACGGTTGGCCCGTAGGTCTTTTCAGGGTCGCGAGTAGACCAAAGAACACGTCGGGGGGTCTCGTCAGCGTGGAGAAGAGAAAGGCAAGGCCCGATACCAGAACCAGTAGCGACAATAACGATTCGACGAAAGAGCTTTGATGTATAAAGAAGCCCATGAAGAGGGGCACCGCGAACCCAGAGCTTTCGTTCGCTGTCATTCATGATCTGCTTCTTGGTGAAATCTCCAGCATTAGAAACGACAACACTGAAGCCTTCGACTTTGCCCGACTCCGGCTCAATATCCGGAATAGTAGCAAATGCATGCCACTCTGTCATGGGCTTGTCGCTGATCTTGAGGCCATAGAACGGCTTCATTCCTCGGTATTTGAAGTGAAGGCGAGTCGCATGATCGCTCAACTTCTCGGGGTACACAACCCGGCGGCGCAATCGGGACCAAGATGCGATCGTGCATGAGGTTGTAACACAGATACACCAGAAGTTCGGAGATCGCACAAGAGCATAACCAATAGACTCGTCCCACTCATGTGCCGTAACCCGAGCTGATACAATGTTGTGTACCCAGAACGCGAGCAATGATACCCAGCCGGCAAACCGATGGAAAGCCTCGAAATGGTCGTGGAACTTTCTTCGAATGCCGGGGTAAGCCGCGATGAGGATGATGAGGAACATGGCAACAACAATCCAGCCGGTGATCATGTTGACGAGTCTGTACTCCTTTCTGTCCGCAGCCCACTCTTGAGTGGCAAGGATGGTATAGGCCATGTACCAAGCTGTAGCAGCAACCCCAGCGCCACTATGAAAACCTCCGTAGTGGAAGACCTTGGCCAGACGTTTTCGAACCGAGAGTGGCCATGAATGAGGAGCCAGCACGACGATTTCGTAGCAAAGGTTGACGAATTCTTCTTGTCGAAACAGGATGCATACCAGGAGGTTTGCAGAAGCTGCGCTGGCGGCATCTCTTGATAGGATGGTGGCTTTAGAGGTGACGAGAAGGGCAATGAACACTGCCAAGTTGGTGATGAATATGAACGCGAAGATTCTTCTGTACGTCGAAGCATGTTTATCTGATATGTATTAGTACAGGTCTTGGACAGATCATGAGAAAGAGAACGTACATCGAAGGTCGCGTGTCATTTCTGAGCCGTTTTGATCTGGCAGCGTCACCGGAGGTAGAGTATTCGATAAATTCTCGATTTTCCCACCCAGAGACTCTTGAGCATTCGTATCACAGTGTGACACTCTCTGCAACGACAGGTCAGATGTTGATTCACTAAAAGAGTGAACCGCCTCAAGTTGAGAAGACATGGCTATTGGATTATTGAGGAAGTGATGGGCTGTTGATGATCCTTGGTTCGACGATAGATACTCTGGTTTATATAATGGTTCAGTGGGCATCAACTTAACTTGCTTCATCTCTACGAAAAGAACGAACGCTCCAACAAACCATTGTTACGTTTCACGCAACAAACTCCATTATCATCAATCGTATCCATGGTACCATAACGGATTGCGTGTAGGAGTAAAATTGACAACGTCATTAGTGAAGCCACGGTTTTGAGCGATGTAAGCTTTGCGCAAAAGACAGAGTTGACACGAGCTATGGCTAGCATAGCTAGCATGTGTCCAACAATAGCAACATGGCGTATGGCGTCCCCGAACTCGCATTCGCTCTTGGTTTAAAGAGCACAGCCCCAATACCTTTTGTGATTGGATGACGGCATGCTCAAGGCTGGAATTAGTCAAATACATTAACCTTGTTGATACCTAGCGCTTATACGAGTCTCCAAGCTTCATCTTCTCCTGATGCCCTCAAGCTGGGATTGGACTCTCTGGTGGCTGAAAAGAAAGCATCGTGACGCAAGCAGTGAGAAACCCCTCCTTTTACTCAAAAACGGAAAGGTGTAACTCATCGTCGAATCGTTACCTCTTGATGGGTTGCTACTAGCAGAGACTGGAATGCCAGCTAAGCTCGTAACAGCTAGTGATTCAATGGTTGAGCGCCACAGATACTAGTGAGTAGCCCTAAGAACCACGCGAGTTACGTTACTTACTCCATACTGAATCAGAGATGTTGTATTATCAGATTGGTATAGATTGCGTGTTCTAGAAGGGCTCAGAGAATGATTGTTCGTGCCTTGGTCCATGGATGAAACAAAGTCTGTTGCAATCTGCCAGTCTGAATCACTGGATCTTCGTACTGGCATGTGGCGTTTCCACCGTCAAGCAAGGAGTGAGGCATGTGACGTCAACATCAGCTATGGCTTTGACAAATAACTCTACTGCCTTCGCATGGGTTTCCCAAAGCTTCATGCTATTCTACACTTACCAAGGTTTACTCCGAGGACTGCTGTGACCAGGCTACCACTGTGCTTTCTGCGCGTCATGTCGTCGTCTGCTGGAGGGACTAACATCCTCGACCGGGATCTGCTTCTAAGAGGCCTAGAAGATCAGCCCTGGTTCGAGAAGAATATTCCCCTACTGGAAGTACCCGATAAGAATATCCAAGAAGTATACTACTACCGCTGGCAGACCTACAAAGAACACCTCATCTACACTGGAAGCGAGTATGGTTACATGGCCAGTGAGTTCTTGAACCCCGTCAGCTATGGCGCCCCGTACGGTGGTATCGTGGCTGCTGCAGGTCATCATATCACCGAAGGTCGGTGGATACGTGATACGAGATATGGCCAGGATATCGCAAAGTATTGGCTCGCTGGACCAGGCCAGTTCCCAAAGCCAATGAGAGACGATATCAACAAAGATACCTCCGACTGGGCGCACGAGTACAGCTTCTGGGCCGCTACTGCGTTGTGGAGACAATACTTGGTTACAGGAGATAAAGACTTTGTTATTGGACAGCTTGTAAATCTGGTGAAGCAGTATCGAGGCTGGGATAGCCATTACTCCAGCCCACTGGGCTTGTACTGGCAGGTCCCTGTTTGGGATGCTACAGAGTACACAGCCGCTTCTTATGAGTCTAGTGATCCCTATCATGGGGGTGCTGGTTTTCGGCCAACGATTAATTCCTATCAGTATGGTGATGCCATTGCGATAGCAAATATTGCTGCTTTGGGTGGAGAATTTGATCTCGAAAATGAATATCGACGCCGGGCAGAAAGTCTGCAAGTTGCGGTACAAAGGCACCTTTGGGATAATGAGAGCAACTTCTACAAGCACCAAGCTCGTGACGACAACCCCTCCGGCTCCTTGTTGGGTACAAGAGAGATCATGGGTTATCTTCCATGGATGTTTGACATGCCGTGTAAGGAGTCCCAACTCGCCGCCTTTTCGCAGCTCAAAGACCCCCAAGGATTCTTCTCCAAGTTTGGTCCAACTACGGCTGAGCGAAGAAGCAAGTGGTTCATGTATGAGGCAGAGACCTGCTGCCGATGGGATGGTCCTTCATGGCCATTTGCAACCTCGCAGACTCTAACTGCAGTTGAAAATGTTCTCCACGATTATCCAGCGCAGAAATACATCACTGCCGATGACTACTACGACATGCTGCATCAATACGCTCGGACACAATACAAAAATAGGCAACCTTACCTGGCTGAAGCTCATCATCCTGATGATGATAAATGGATGTATGATGGCTACAATCACAGCGAAGATTATAATCACTCGACCTTTGTCGATAATGTTTTGGCTGGCCTGATAGGGCTGCGAGCCCAGTCTGGTGAAACAATAGTTATCAATCCCTTGACTCCTTCAAACTGGGACTACTTTACCGTTGAGAACGTAGCCTACCACGGCCATCTTATAACTGTCCTGTGGGACAGGACAGGCTCAATCTACCGCCGAGGCCAAGGCTTACGAGTTTACGTTGATGGTCAGCTTGCTTGGAGTCGCGAAACAATGGGTCTTACGAAAGTCGAGGTCGGTCCATCTGTCCTGACACCAGTTCCTTCCCGAATAAACATCGCAGCAAATAGTCAGCGAGATCCTCGACTTCCCCTCGCTTTTGCTTCATATACTTCCCCGGTCGATGATCCCATGCGAGCCATCAATGGAATGATCTTCCGAACAGGCATACCACAAAACAGCCGCTGGACTTCGTATAATAGTCCAAATCCAGAAGACCATCTTGGCGTCGACTTGCGTAAAGATCAAGCTGTCGATAACGTGCGATTATTCTTCTACGATGACTCTGACGGTGTCCGGATTCCCACCGATTACGATCTTCAGTACTGGACAGGCAATGCGTGGTTATCAGTGCCTAGACAGACTCGCAGTACAATGCCGACCAACTCAAATGCTGAGACCAAGATTGTCTTCCCTTCCATATTGACTTCTCGACTTCGTGTTGAGGCACCTAATGCTGGGTCTGGTGTTGGTTGGGGGTTGTCTGAATTAGAGATTTGGTCGTCTAGTGAATAACCTAGATAACAGCGTTGATGATCTACGAAGTCTCTTTTCAGATTATTACATTTGAGGAAGTTGCTTGATTTAAACTGTCATAAAAAGCACAATTGCTTACTTGATAATGCTCTCGAACATGAGATTGACATGAGATATGACCTGATTTATGCTTATCTTAGCGCGATTTTCCTTATCTCAAGCCAGCCACCAGATTAATCTCACCGCAGCCAGCTCATCTTGGTCTCTTGCTACCCCATTATTATTCTCACTTCAGCGCTATCGGGTTGTCGTCTTATAAGGCTTAATGAGTCTATGATAAGCTGGCTTCAGTCAGTAGTTTACATTAGCCAGCAATTTTCCCGTGCCACTCCGTCCCGTTGGCTCAGCCTAGCAGTTAGCTCAAGCCCTTTCTTTGAATCATACTCAATGCACCTGACATGAGCGAGAACATTGCCGATGGCATTGCCAGTGGCCCAACTACTCTCAATATCGCACCAAACACTGCAGATCTCAAGAGGAAACGCGAGGATAGCACTGCTTCCCTAGCTCTACCACCGGAGCCTAGCGTGACATTCCGTGTCGGCAGCGAATCGCGACAGACCCCCCAGTCTTCATTCCTATCATACGTATGGGGCACCGGCCTTGATTCTGATTGCGTATCATGTGGAAAACATTTCCTTCCCGACGGGGAACCTCCGATACGAACCATAACCGCTGGAACTAGTAACTCACAACCGTCCGTCATTGATATTACTCAGGAGCCAGTATCACCATGGAATCTGAGAATATTGAACAGACATATGTCCTGTATAAAGGCTAAAAGCGTCAACTATTTCCCCATTTCTCATGCCTGGCACCCCACGGTGGCCACCGCGCAGGACCTACGTCTAGAGAGCATTGACGTTTCTAGGCTGGTTTACCAAATAACATCAAAGACCCTCCTGGCGCTTACGGCTAAGTTTCCCGGTTGCGAAGTCTGGCATGACTACTTGAGCGTTCCGCAATGGCGCCCCGAGGTTCAGCAACGGCTCCTCCTTCTAATACCGGAGATATATAGCCATGCCGCGAAAACATTGATCCATCTGGACGACGTCGGGGCGACCCATCTTTCAGGCCAGGTCAAGGATTCTCCCTACGATAAATTCATTGTTGATCTTGCAGCCATCATTCGGTCTCGATGGTTCGATCGCATGTGGGTGACACTGGAGTATATTCAGAGCAATGATGTCCTCATTCTCACCGAGGATTACACGGTTTGTGATGCTTATGCCAGGGATGTATGTCATCATCTAGACACTGCGCACTCAAAATGGGTCAAGAAACGAAGCAATTCGATTGTCACAGAGGACATATGGAAGCAAAATACGACTCTAAAAAGGATGACTTCATGGATAGATATGGAGGCTTGGAAAAATGAGCACGATATGCATCGGACTCTCGGTTGGGCAATCGGAATTCTAGGTCATCGGAAGTGTCAGTATACAAGAGACTACTTCTTGGCTCTAGGGAAGATGCTTAATTTCCGACCGGAGCAAGATCCTCTTGTTCTCATCGAGAATCGCTTTGCATACTTCTTTTCTCTGGCGACATATGCGCTGCAACAGGGCGATTACTCCCCCTTACTGTTCATCCCGTCGCCAGGTGAAGAAACGGACCCTCAAGCACCGTGGCTGCGCGGATACTCGACAGGAACATGGAAGCTCTGGGACATGGGCAGATGTCATAGGAAAGCGACCTCTCAGTCAATTATTCGGGACGGCAAGATCCAGCCCAAACTCCAAACGGTTGGTTTCGTTGAGACTTTTGAGTACTACGACTTCGGAGGAGATGCGGAATTGGTCGTGGACTATATTTTATCCAAGGTTGTCCGGGCTAGTGGCCAGGATCCACAAGCTCTATGTGAAGCTATGGATCGCATATTCCCCCGGAGCGAAAAGAAAGCATACAACTTGGAATGGAAAGACGCAAAGACAGTAGATTTCTCTTCTCCGACAGTTAAGTATGACCTGGATAAGATACAGGGACTTTTGGAAAAGTACGGGCCGTTGTTGGAGATAAAACCAGGGCAAGAGGTAACTCAGCAGAGATTAGAGATTGCGAAGAAGTTGATTAGGGTCTTGAAGCTGAGCAAGGAAGGCAAGCTCGCACGGGAGTCACGGCTGGAGCTTGCAGCAGGAGAAGCAGATTGGTTCCTGCGAGAGTACAGTACACCAATGGAAGGTATCAGTCAGATCAGATGTAAGATCTGTGGGCGGCGGTCTGTGTTCCGACTGGTCATGTGGGGAGAGCCTACCCCAGACGTGGCCCAAGTGTATAGAATCCCTGGGCTACTTTATGATGAGAATGTCCCTGATGGTATCGGTATTGTAGTGGAGCGCGAAAGGATCATTGGGAAAATGATATATGGAACGCCGGCTTGTGGATGCTGTAAGTTCGACTTTGTTGAATTGGGCTCAGCAACTCTTTAGCCAATACCCATTGATCTGGAGAAACAGATTTAGTCAACAGACTGGCACGATAATAGCGTGTTATAGTCAGCGTTGATTTGTTCATGATACTACATTTTGAGGGGTTATTTTAATTATCGATCCTCTTCTATACAGGCTCTTCTTATGATGATCTACTGCAAACTGAACCTAAATGAGCTTGAAATCAAGCTCGACAGAAGGCACTCCCTGGAAGTCGGAAGGCATCGTGTATGTGAAGTTCCAAAACTCAAAATCCCGAATAAGACTGTCCGCTCCACCGTAGCCACCAGCAAAAGACAGGGCATAAGTCGAGTTGATGTTGCCGGAGACCTTCACCTCCAGACCTTGGACGTCAGCCCAGCTAGCGACAGTACGCTTCTTCTCAAAGGTACCAACGACAAAGGTGAAGACAGAACTGGCATTGCCGTAAGGGTAGGACAAACTGAGCTTGCCGGGTTTCACGCGCGATTGGAGAGCCATCTCGGTTGGATATAGCTGGAGAATTCGTTAGTTTTGTGCTTCTGGGAGAAAACTCGGGGTTCATACAGAAATGAAAGAGATCTCGTTTCCAGTATTCCACTGCACCACTGCGGGGTTGAAAGACCCCTGGGATTGTGATGGACCACCAATAACAATCTCATCGTAGGACTCGGCGCCGATAGTAAGATCTTCGGATAGCCATGTAGTAATGTTACGCGACGCGGTATCGAATGGAGGGTAGTAAGCGCTTCCTGTGAAGGTATGTTCCCCCTGGAACTTTGAGAGCTTGCGGAGTGTCTTCTTCGGGATGAGCTTCTGGTGCGTCTTGTCTAGAGCTGCGAAAAGAGGCGCCCAGGCATAGTCAGCCATATGCGACATAACTTGAGGCTGTTACACTGCGTCAGTGATCGGACAAGCGCTGCATAGATCAGGGATTGCGTACATGAGAAGTCAGAGATGAGCTCTCTTTTCCAGTCAGAGTCCAGAACCACAACGCCATCAAGCTAAGATAGCGGTTCATATCGTAACCGTAAGCTCGATCCCAGGGACCAGCTATGTTCTTCATACCAGGGTGCCATAGCTGGGAAACAGCATCCCAAGTTCTTTCAACCATTCGTGGCCCGTTCTTAGTCATAACTGAGTCCTTAGGCAGATACTTGCTCCATAGAATAAGGCCAAAAAGAGATACACCAGTGTAGGTACCCGAATTGAACTCGGAGAGGGTGTTGTGTTTGTTGAAGAGGTCAATGATATCTTGAGCGTACCTTTCGCCGCCAACAGTCATGTTTCTATCATTCAGACGACGGCCGGTCCAACCAGAAACAAAGGCTCGCATAATGGACTATCGCCAACAATGGTCAGAGATCATAAAGAAAACGGAACGCCGGAGTCAGATGTACTTACGGGATTACTATAAGAAGGATAAAGGTTATCCTTGGTCTTATCGAGATTGCCGAAACGGTACTCATCGCCCTTCGTCGCGTTATGTAGGGAGTGCAGAATCAGATTCTGAGTGCTCTTGCTGAGCAAGTGGGGAAACTCCTCCATACACATTACCAAAGTTGTGCCAACGAAGCCGCGCCAGTTGGGGTCCCAGCTACCGTAGATCTTGGGAGGATAAGCTGGGCTGCCTACATAAGGTTCTTCAGGTTCCTGCTGATAGTCGCCGTACCTAGAATACTGTCAGAGTTGAATCAGTCACGCCATTGGCTATTGAACATACCATTCGTCAGCAGGAACCTTGTACTGAGCATCAATGGTGTTTTTGATGATCTTCTCAGCCTCGGCAGCATCAGACCCCTCGTTCCTCGCCAACAGGCCAAAGGCATACCAGACTGAACTACGCGTTTCATGCCGGAGGGCTACAGAAGCGCTGAAGTCGTACAGATAACCTGCCTTCTTATCGTAGAAGGTGTCCATCCATTCCATCGACTCAGTGAAGAGCTGTTGCGCATTCGGCGACATGGACTTGACGTAGCTACCTGCAGCATCTCCATGGCTGACTGCAAGAGCTGTAAGGCTGACGAAGGAGGAGAAACGCATGACTGCAACTCTGTGCCAACCTGTATGAGTGGATAGAGACAGAAGAGGTGTGAGGACACCGTGCCATGTTATAAGCCATCCTATTATACGGAGAAACTAGTTGCGCGAGTTGTTGGCCCTAATCTACCATGAATGCCGAGTTCGGCATCATGTCGTGCGAGAGTCTGCCGATCAATATCTTCGAGTTCAGACCTTCCAATTTCCACGTATCGCAATGATAACCCTAGCTCGGTTCTCCGATGCTAGTACATGAACCATGTGGAGGGGCTGGTTACCCCGCGTAGACTAAGGCCTTATCTGGCTCACAAAGCCGATCTCTTAGTCCAAGATATCCTATCTAATCAGGCCTCGCACTCGGTCTTCACCGGTGCTTTAGCCGAACCGGTCCGCAGTTGGCCGTTGATTGTGCAGCGGTATTATCGCACTTGTATCCGACTTGTCTCCGCGATTGGAGAGGCTGGAAATATGGGGTTACATAGACCCGTTCTGAACCGGGGACGTGCATATCGCAATGCTTACACAACATGTGAGCGTGCGTTGTGCCGACTACCCGATAAGCTATCGTTCGAGAATTAAGATAACATGCTAGGGTATGAATATGCTTATATCTCGCGTGACCCCGGAAGTCATAATGAAACGTTGGCATTGCAGCTGCGATATTACAAAGAACAGATTGAGCCAGCAGATCACAACTCAGCTCAAGGACAATGGCTGCACCAGACGACCAGGGTATATCCAGCATGAAGCGGAGTCTGGATATTTCGGAGACGAAAGCCGAAATAAACGCTGATGAGCTTCGTCTGGCACAAATGGGTTCGTCAAACAGGTTGCAACCACTATTTCGAATGGTTGGTCATACTAACTCTTACAATCAGGTCATACCCAAGAACTGAATCGACATTTCAGTACCCTGAGTCTGATTGGCCTGGCCTCTACGACGACCATCTCGTGGACGGGATTGGGTCTAGGTCTCATCACCGAGATTGGAGCTGGAGGTCCTGGCGCGGTTATCTACGGCTTCATCCTCGTCACAATTCTGCAATGTTTCCTTGGAGCTTCGCTCGCTGAGTTTGTGTCGTCTTACCCTACCGAGGGCGGCATGTATCATTGGATCGCGGCTGTAGCTCCAAGACGAGCGACTGGCATTCTGAGTTTCCTGACTGGTTGGTTCAGTGTTCTCGGCTGTAAGTCAAATGCCAGCAAAGAGTGGCACTGGAAGCTGACAATGTAGGGATCTTCACCACTGCATCAACAAACATCATCTACGCACAGATCCTCATGGCATTGATCGCTCTGTATATATCCGACCTTGAGATCAAGGCCTGGCAGACTTTTATTGTCTACCAAGGCTTGAACTTACTCACTGCTGGCGTTGTCATGTTCGGTAACAAGATCATCCCTGCCTTGAACAAGTTCTCGCTTTTCTACTTACAGATCGGCTGGCTCGTCGTGCTGGTCACTGTCGTTGCATGCGCCCCGACACACCGCGATCCTGAATTTGTTTTCAGGACTTGGATCAACACTACTGGGTGGAACAACAATGCCATCTGCTTCATTACTGGCCTGGTGAATCCTTTGTACTCTCTTGGCGGTCTTGATGGTGTGACACATATCACAGAGGAGATGCCCAACGTATGTCTGCTGATTCTTGAAGACTTATGAGTAGGGACTGACTGGAAACAGCCCTCCAAGAATGCTCCCCTGGCCATTGCTATTACGTTGATCATCGCGTTCTGCACTGGCCTCACGTATCTCATTAGCCTCATGTTCTCTATCCAGGATTTCGACCAGCTGACATCCGGCAACACCGGAATGCCGCTTGCAGAGCTGTTCCGGCAGGTCACCCAGAAGACTGGCGGTGCGTTCGGTCTTTTGTTCATCCTGTTCATTGCTCTCGGTCCATGCGTGATCAGCTCTCAGCTCAGCACTGGCCGAATCTTCTGGGCCTTCTCCCGCGATGGAGCCATCCCTCTTTCCAAGGTGTAAGTCCACAACAACGCGACTTGACAGGTCTGTGACTAACCAGAATTTAGCTGGTCCAAGGTCCACCCAAGACTCAAGATCCCTTTCAATTCACAGCTTGCAGTCACGGCAGTTATTGCTGCTCTAGGTTGTTTGTATCTTGGCTCATCGACCGCATTCAACTCTCTGCTCGGCACGGCCGTCACCATCAACAACATTTCCTACATGTTCCCAATTCTCACCAACCTTCTAACCGGCAGGAAGAACATGCACAAGGGTGTATTCCACATGGGTCCAACCATAGGTCCCATCGTCAATACCGTGACAGTTTGCTGGTTGACGTTTGCCATCATCTTCTTTTCCTTCCCTTATGTCATGCCGGTCGAGGTTGCAAATATGAACTATACTTGTGTTGTCGTAGGTGGTCTGGCAATCCTGATTGGCGCATGGTGGTTAAAGGCTGGTAAGGAGTATACTGAAAGGATGATGAAGGCAAAAGAAGAATAAAGTAGGCTAAGCAAGAGACTTTTCACCCCGCACGGAAGACACCATTTTGGAGAAATAAAAACGGCTACTGGCTTAGTCAACCTGGACATAGCAGCCCTACTTACACAAGGAATGACAGTTGTGTAACAGTGATAGGCTTCTAAACCGTCTAATGCCCAATACAACCGAGTCACTACGGTTGATATCCGTTCTCTGAACCATGTTAAACCCCAACCCACCTGCTTCTATAGCACTCCCAGAATGAGGTACAAAGATTGGTTCTTCGACGGCGGCATGAGGGCCTGGATCGAAAAAGGCACGTCGGTAACTGCCTTTCCCAAGCTTGACTTCATCATTGAGGCATAGCGGCACAACTGTTGGGGCAGTATTTGGTCGATTGGGTAGCAAGACTGGCATGAACACGCAGTCGTATGGGCGCACGAGAAACCTTTCATTAATAAGAGCAAACCTACATGAAAGATCGAGGATGAGTCGAGGTTCGAAACGCTCTGTCTGAAGTAGAGAAACTGGATGTTGAGGACGGCGATCTATTATAATCGAAACACATGGGTACTATGACCAGTGCTTTCCACGTCAAGCTGTGGAAGTACCGTACTGAATTGCCGATTAAGTCTCTACTGCAGTCTAGATTGTATGTTATGTAGAACGTACCTTCAGACTAGCCCAGAATGCTAATCAAAACTCGTTGTTGGCTCAGCTTTGACCACGCAAAATTAGCACTACGGAGCACCTAGCCAGAATAACCGCCGGTCTCTCGGAATCCCTCAGGCTCAAATTCTTAACAGCTCAGTGTCATATCTCTTTGATCGATATTTTAAAGGGGCAAGTCTATGTTTGAGCACCCTATGCACTTACCTAATCCAAGCATGTCAGGTTTTAAATGATCTCTCAGGACTCTTGCCCCAATACTTTATGCTTGCCAGCACGTGTATTGGCAGGCCTACCTGAGACGTCTGAAATCAAATAGGGAGAGGACACATCGATGATAGCACCGTGTAATTGCATTGAAATAAGAAAGACTAGAGAATGATATAAAGCAACAATGCATTGTAAAGTCTAAACTCTGGAACACACGCAATGCAGTGCCATCAACTATGTATCTTGTCGCTCGAATAGACTGCAATGCAACAGCCGCTCTTTTCTAGACGCGGCCACTTGAGTTTTCTCGCCGCATTCTCTTCTGATTTCCGATTTCCGATTGATTGTTCTAGGTATCAACCCTCCAGGCATCCCTGATACCGATTATTGATGTCTCAAAGGGGAAATCTCCCTCGGGAGCTATACCATGTCAGGCATCGCTCCTCTACAACCCTCGGCATTAGGCCCCTACTGACCCGAATAGCCTTGGTCAAAGCTTAATCGTCCCAATATCGTGGAGAAGGTTCAATCATCCCACATTAACTACTCAAACTTTATTTCCCCAGACTTCTGAATTGACACTAGCTATTGGGAGGCCTAGGGCCTCATTGGCCCGTCTCCCCATTGTGGCGGAAGGAGCATGATACACCCAAGAGGCCTACATCTCTTTGCCTATATAGGAGCAGCTTCATGAATATGATTCTGGGCAAAAGGGAACTATCACTTCATTCCAACTCATCTCCTACATTAAGCCTTGCTGCCATTTAGGTTTGTAGTGAACCCCAGATACAATAAGATGCAACAACATGAGATGTCAAGGTATGTCCAACACCCATCTCCAGATCACGTTCTGGAAGCAATGTCCGGCTCTAATACACCCCAGTGGCCTCGGAGAGCCAAAGGTGCCTGGCACCATTGATATGAAGGTTACAGGTATGAAGCAATTTTCAGATCCCATAATACTGTATCTAAAGCCAACTGATGTGTAGACGACAGTAGAACTGCATATGGTCTTTCTTTAACACCAACTCCCTCCGCCGATCCAAATGATCCACTCAACGTACGTACCAACCCTTGTCTTTGCTACAGCGACTATGCTCGACTAGAATAATAACCTCGTTCTATTAGTGGACCCAAAGAAAGAAATACTCGATCCTGTTCCTCGTCTCGGCGTATTCCTTTCTAGCCAACGGTGCATTGTTCGGCCCAAGTGTCTATGTCAACTTCCTCGCTCAGCAATTTGGTAAGACACCAAGTGAGACATCGCAGCTGGTGAATAACCCAAATCTCCTCTTCGGCTTGGGTAAGAAGATTCCACTAAAATTGGGAATACTGCTAATGTCAGGGCTTTGGTCTTTTGCTGAGCAGGCTCTCTTGTTTTCGTCCCCATGTATCAGAAAATAGGCCGCAGACCTACAATGCTAATCTCGATCCTTATCGTGAGTTCTGAGCCTCCCAGCAATGAAAGCAATATACCGACACATGAAATAGTTCTGCATTGGCTTGCTAGGATGTGCTCTATCCAAATCATACAATGTCCTGATGGGCTTCCGAATAGTTCATGGTTTCGGCTCATCAGTTTGCGAAGCATTACCAGCTCAAGCTGTCGCTGATGTCTTCTTTTTTCACGAACGAGGAAAGGCCCTGGGCTGGTATACCTGTCAGTGTTGCTATATCTTTGAGCCATTTGGCTTCATCTCCAAAGCCACCACCACTAACATATTGAGTCAATAGTTGCACTTGTAACTGGAACTCTAAGTACCACTGCTGCTAGTTATATGTTGTCCAGTGGATTGTCGTATAATCTATTCTTCTGGATAGAATTTGCTATCGGCTGCGTCCTCTTCCTCGCCACTCTCGCCTATTTCGAGGAGACAATGTACCTCGAGGAACGCCAACCTCCTTCACCCTCCAGTCAACAGCCAATTAACGCCGATTCCACAAAAGACGAACCCCAAGCAACCTCAAAGTGCATGGAATCTAGACTTGAGGAATCTATAGCAGTTCCACGAAGGAAGACCTACCTGGAGCAGTGCAAAATCTTCGGAAAGACGGATCCCAGTACCCCAGTATTCATGATGATCGTAAGAATCATCCAACAAGGAAGCCCATAGACTAAGCACTAACGGAAGACTTCTAGATCCGATCCTTTACTTACCTCATTGTACCCCAGGTGTTTTGGGTCTGCTCTACTTACGGTAGGTACTTTCTTTTAGAAAGAAAGACCTTATGGCTGACTTTGTGTAGGGATGGTTATTGGGCTTGCTGGCCTCGCCTTCACTTCTACTTTCCCAAACATTGTTGCAGCTCCTCCATACTCTTGGCCAATTGTAGGGTACCCTTTAGTGAACTCTGTTTTCCTTCTGCGCTTTTGATGACGGGTTGGTACTAAATATGAAACCAGGAGAATACCGGCCTCGTGGCAATATCAGCATTTATTGGCTATTTAGTAGCAGCAGGACCCTTTAGCACCGTCCCGGATCGAGTCTCTGCTTGGCTTGCTCGTAAGAATAATAATATTCACGAAGCCGAGTACCGCCTTTGGTGTCTAGTCGTTGTCTTTTTTGTCTCCCCGGCAGCACTTATCTTATATGGATACAGTGCAGAGAAACAGTTGCATTGGTTCGGACTTGTCTTTGCTGTGGGGTTGTTCCAGTTCGGTATGTGTTATGAAATGGCATGATGGGTGTAGGTACTAACATAAATGATTTGTATAGGAGCTTTCTTCTATCTCACTTACACGCTTGCATATGCTATGGACTCTTATGAGTCCAAGATGCCTGAGATGCTGATTGCGATGAATATTGGCAAACAGTCTATCTCTTTTGCCTTTGGTTATAAAGTGATTGACTGGGTCCAGGCCAATGGCTACATTAATGTCTTTGCGGGCATCTTTTGTGGCGTGCTAACTATCAACAATCTCTTCGTTTTTATCTTCCTGATTTTTGGAAAATGGTTTCGACGATGGCTCAGCACTACTGCTCTCTCGAAGATGCATAGAGAGAGCTTGGGTTAAGATGGTAGGGCTATGGGGGTGTCTGAGTACCATTAGTTGGTATCAGTGAGTTCTCAGTTTGTTTTCATCTTATAAAAATGAAATAGACTAAGAGAATTCTGCTTTGAATATGTCTATATGTAGTTAACTGTTTAGTTTCTTTATCTGGAATATTAATAGGCACACCGCATGACTCGTGCTCAGAATGCAACCATACTGACAGGGTTCAATCTCGTATTACGACTCTTGGCAGGGAGTTCATTTCTGTTCTGGGAAAACCCCCCATATAAGGGGCTCGAGCGTTACCATCTTCCTTTGATATATTAAAGTATCATCAGCTGTTCAAAATTTACACAATCATCCCTCTCTTCATTACCCATTTCAAGATGCGCTTCTGTCCAACATTGGCTTTTGTAGCCTATCTTGCATCTGGCGTGCAGGCGCATTTGCCTCACTACAGGCATGCACGAAACAACAACGCTTTGACCGTCTTTCTGGAGCCCGTACCTGGTCAATCGACGCAGGTCAATGTCTCTATTAAGAACGACGGGCCTACTGATCTGAGTCTTCTCAAAATTGGTACAATTCTTGATGATAGACCTGTGAAGAAACTATCTCTGAAGGATGAGAGCGGTACGTTGTCCTCCGAGCCCAAAGCCAAGTCGCTAACATGAGGCAGGAAATGAGGTATCTTTTATGGGCATTGAGCTGAGCCTCTACTACGATGGACTCAAGTCCAATCATTTTGAGACGCTCAAAACCGGTTCTTCTATCTTTCGAACTATTGACTTATCTACCATGTACGATTTGCAGGCTGGTACATACTCTGTGTATGCTGAGGGTAGTATCCCCGCTGCCCCAAAGGAATCTAGCAAACCAATTCCCGTTTCCTTCAAGTCCGAGGCTCTGTCGATGAAGATCACCAAAGCTTCATCAGCTGAGGCAAACCAAAAAGCATCGAAGCGCACCATTCTCCAGGGGGACTCTTGCACTGCTGAGAAGCTCGATATCACTGCCAACGGTGTAAAGAACTGCGAAACTCTTGCCCGGGCCGCAGCTAGAGACGCATCTGACGTTCACTCCGCGAGGTTCGTCGAGTACTTCAAGTCAAACGAGACCGCGGCTCGTGAACACGTGACTAGCCGGCTTCTCGCCGTGGCGGAAGAGTGTTCCACTTCAGACAGTGGCAATACACGAGTCTTTTGCAGAGATGAGATTGGATACTGTGAGAGCGACGGTCCTTTGATCGCTTACACGACCTGGGTCAACGGCTATGTCACCATGTGTCCGCTATTCTACGATACGCTGCCCCCTCTACCGCAAAAGTGTCATAAGCAGGACCACGCCACCACGACAATCCACGAGATGACGCATGCTAGAGCCGTGTATGAGAAGGAGGTTTCAACTCAGGATTATGCTTATGGCTATGAAAACTCTACTGCTTTGGATCCTCTGTCTTGTCTTTACAACGCTGATTCATATTCTCTTTACGCCAACGGTAAGTTCACTAGAATCCAAGGCCCTATGAATGATTGAGATGTACTGACAGTCCCCAAGCGGTTTACTTGGATTGTTAATAGTGTCAGGTGTGCAAATACGAGCACAGTGAACAGTTCAAAGAAGTTACGATAGCCTGCTATTGAGTGTGATATGGAAGAATAAAATATATAACATAGAAGTGTAGACGCCCCTATTTATTTCACCCGAGAGATGATTGATCCCGCAATTTAGTTGACGTGGGCATTGAAGTTGGTGACGGTGAGCTTAGCATTGCTTCCACTATTGACTAGTTAGTATGTGTCTGCCAAGAAGAAGAAAGGTTGACTTACGTGAAAGGCTCGGTACCGAATTGGAAGGCTATAGTTGCAATGTTAGTCAATGAATTCACGTAGAGTACAGAGGTACATACTGAGGAGATACTGCTTGCTGGCGGGGTAGTTCTGGCTGTTGGCAAGGTAGTTGAAGAATTGCTTGACATCAGAGTTGAAGCTGTTGACAGGGTTGGCGGCGACGAAGCTGAAGACCTTCATGCTTCCATTCATGCCCACCCAGAGCTCCCAGCTGCGACCCTCAATGGTGACGGTGGTCTGCTTAGATCCAATAGGCTGGACGTTACCATATCGGGCGAGCCTGTCCCGAAGCGTATTAGTCCCTCTGCAATATCCGATGTTAGTCAGGGGTACTCACCAGATCATAAGCTCATAGTCGCCACTGTAGGTAACGTGGTTGGGGTCAGCAGCCGTGAAGAGATCGTAGGCAACGTTGGCGCGAACGTTAGTGCCGCTGTAGGACCAAGCAGCAGCAGACTGCATGTTGCTGATGGAGCTGACGATGCGCTTGGTGCCAATCTGGAGAGCAGAGTTGGGGTATGCCTTGACGTTGTCCTGGCCGCCGGACCAGGTCCAGTCAACGTGCCATCCGGCGCCATTGCTGTTGGACCAGTCGATGTAAGTGCACTGAGAACCAGAGCCGGAACTCTGACCCCAGCGGTTGTTGTTGAACTCGTAGCCGCCGTTGGCGTAGTAGGAGTACTGGTCGCAGAGAGACTGGGCGAGGGCGAAGGGGGCGAAAAGCCCGGCGAGGAAGACAAGAGAGCCCTTCATTGTGAGTTTATTGTAAGATAGAGTGGTTGTTTCTAGAAGATAGGCAATGAGTTACTATTGATTTGAATATCTGATGAAGGACTATATTCTCGACATCTTATGTCTTCCTTTATACTCATCTCTCAATGGAGAATTTATTCACATGCTATACCGAATTGAACCACGGAAGTTTCTCCGTGAACATATCGAGGCCTCAATCTGGAGCTTATTCATATCAACTCACAACAATGGCCAGTTACGATGAAGCTGTCGTACATTCAAAGAACATAGTCGGTCCTTTTCTCAAGTGCAAGGCTCACTTTCTTGCAGACTAACGGAGCTTTTTAAACCTGAGCCGAAGGATTTCCCACCATCTTGGCCATAGCTCAGTTATCTACGCTGGAACCGAAAGACACCGAAGTGAGATGAACCCCTGTTACTATCACTCTGAAACAAACGCAGGTAAGTACACCATTTGTCATCACCCTGGTTCTTGGGTCGCGTTCTCCACTGAGCTCGGCAATCCTTGGTGGAATCGAGGGTTGCATCCGGAGCTCTGGATAAACTAACCTGCTCGTTCAGGCTCGTTCATGGTAATTTTCCCGCGGGACTGATGCCATGGAAAACAAGCCCCCCTGGCTTATATATGGGACACCTGCCAGACTTGGTGTTGAACTCCCTAGTCGGCCTATCACGAGGTCTACCAAACGGAGGCTAGACTCCGTTCTGGAATGGGACAAGTTCAGAGTGTGGGGAAGCGAGAGCAGCTTCAGGAACAGGTTTGGTAAACGGTCCAACGGGCCGGGAAAAACGTCAATCATTCTTGATTTGGACGTCAACCCAGCTTCACAATCGGCCCATTTATGCCAGGTCAAAGTCTATTCCACTGCTCCTTGTATGATGGCTGATAAGATAGTTGGGATGCCGATAAGGCTTATCGTCCAAGCAAGCCACGGGATGTGGGGGATTGCGTGCTCTACCCGGGAGCAAGAATGAATTTATATATTTAAGAGGACTGCTTCTCTCTCAGACACTACCAAATTCACCCTATACTCGTTTCATCAGCTATTACCAATTCTTTGCCAAGAAACGGTTAAATTAACAAAATGTTAACGTAGCAGTCCTTTTACCTCCGCACTTACTCACATCTGGTTTGTAGATCGTTGTTGTCAATGCATCCAAAGACTCAATTCCTACAGGCGCGCATAGATTCACAACACGAGCTCCGGAAAAACACCAATACCATATTTGGTAAATTTGATCGTGTTATGCATTTCAAATATGCTATAGCCATCACGCTGTCTTTTAACAATTCTCCTGTTGCAGCCTCGCCCCATCAGGAAAAACTCGTCCGAAGTGAGGTAGCTTATCGATAAGCCCAACAAGGCATTCAGCTCGGGGCAAGTGCCAAAACGGTAAGCAGTTTGCGATGTCAAGTTTTCTGGAAAGTTTTAAGGTAATAATCCTAATTTTACGCTTGTTTGGCAATAATTGCATGCGAAATTTCAGTGCCAGCGTCCAAGAAACAGACCTCCTCAGCAATTGATGGAAAATGATCAACCGGCTAATAATGAAACTATTGCTGTTTCGAAACATCCCCATGCAAGTCTCAGTGCGACAGGGGATGTAGCCCACGGACCCACAGACTCCGGATCCCTCATTCGATCATTGATGGACATTGTCGGCTGTTCAGAGAAATGGATTGACTACCGGGTGAACTTGTTTGGACTGCGCATGACAATGATCTGTGCAGGATGACCGGTTTGGGAAACCCCTGGTGAGGAGTATTCAGGGCTGGCACGGGTGAAGCTTCGGCAGCTGGAAATCAAGGCAACGTCTAGCGATACGAGAACTATATAATAATCTTCAATTCTTCACCTTTAAGAGATTTAATTCTTCTTCATCACACAAGGATCTGCTAGACAGAACCAACCACTTTCTTCTTCTTCTTCTTCTTCTCCACCAGGAATCACCAAGAACAGGCTCGGTCCTTTCGTTCACAATGAAGTCTCTTCTCACCCTCACCCTCGCCCTCTTCGCCTCAGCTGGGCTCGGCGACGCTGCCTCAGCTGGCTGTGGCAAGCAGCCTCCCTCCAGCGGCGTCAAGACCATGCAGGTCAACGGCAAGAACCGCGAGTACACCCTCCAGCTGCCCAACAACTACCAGAACAACAAGCCCCACCGTCTCGTCTTCGGCTACCACTGGCTCAGCGGAAACATGGGCAACGTTGTACAGGGCGGTTACTATGGTCTTCGCAACTTGGCTGGCGACTCTACCATCTTCATCGCTCCCAACGGTCTCAACGCTGGCTGGGCTAACCAGGGTGGTGAGGATATTACCTTCACTGATCAGATGCTTGCTTTTGCCAAGCAGAACCTCTGCATTGATGAGAAGCAAGTTTTCGCTACCGGATTCAGCTATGGTGGTGCCATGAGCCACAGTGTCGCCTGCTCACGACCCAGTACGTCATCATCCTCATAAATTCCAAGTCATGTACTAACTCATCATAGACGACTTCGCTGCTGTCGCCGTCATCTCTGGTGCTCTTCTCTCCGGCTGCAACGGTGGCAACACTCCCGTCTCTTACCTCCACATCCACGGATCCGCCGACAACGTTCTCAGCATTCAGCAGGGCCGCCAGCTCCGCGACAAGTGGATCGGCACCAACGGCTGCCAGCAGAAGCAGGTCAACGATCCCTCCCCCGGTGCCCAGAACTACGTCAAGACCTCCTACACCTGCAGCCGCAAGCCCGTTACTTGGATCGGACACGGTGGTGGCCACGTTGGCGACCCTACTGCCAACGGTCAGAAGTTCGCCCCTGGTGAGACCTGGAGCTTCTTCAACGCCGCTGCTGGTACTAGCGCTAAGCTCCGCTGCTAAGTAGCCTAAGGGTTTGCAGTCTTTGAGGACAGCCAATGCTTTGACTATCTCCAAGTCTTGCATTTGAGAAGTGGGGAAAGAGATCTCACATTCCTTGTATATTGCAACCTGGTGGAAGTCTATTATATACAAATGGTCCAGTCCTACCGAGGGATCCAGCACATCCTTCACTGTACATAGTTAAATCCTCGGTGGACTCGGATGACAATACACCACATTATATATTCGCATGACAGAAAGACCTACGATGACAAGATATGAGAGGATGCATACGTAGTATGACGTATCGTATTGACTAACAAAAGAAATTATGCAAATTGAGGCTTGCTGCCTGTCCCCCTCGGTCCATCCTCAACATCTACCATGCTACTTGGGACATTCGCTAAATGTGTAGCACTTCCTGTCATAAAACAGCGAAGCCTGTTTCCCTTTACCCGATGTGACACCAAGACTCTTGAGGTTCTTCCCATATAGTTGACACGTCTTATCCTCACCATATCCAAAACTCATACACTGCGTACTCTTCAAGCAGGTTTCGGCGCAAGTACTCACGTTCTTCACGGAAGAGGCTGTGCCGATGATGGATTTGGAGGGGACACGAGCCTTTGCCACGTTCCTCTTGCAGACTGAACGTGGAGGGGCCTTGGTGTTGGTGACAGCCGAGGGAGTACATGCTGGCGCTGTCTTCTTGGAAGTCGTGGATGCTTTAGCCGGGCTTACCTTTTTGTCTGCAGCTTGGGTAGCCTTGGTGTTCTTGGTAGTGGCTGATATGACACTTGAGGTCTTTGCCGGATTTTTAGTCTTGGTGCTGGTAGGTTTCTTGCTAGTTGTTGGTACCTTGGGCTTCTTGTTCGAGGTAGCCTTCTTATCACTGATGCTGGACTTGCTCTGAGCCGCACCCTTCTGTTTAGTGGCCTTGGTGTCGGCCTTCTTGCCAGTCTTTTTCTTGGATGTTGGATCAAAGACAGGCGCTGGCTGTGACCCAACACAATCAGCGAATAGACCGCTACCACCACAGTCCATTCCGGTTCCAGACATGCCTCCCTCATCATCAGTTCCATCATCACCAGTTCCGTCATTGACGTAGCCAATGCAACCTTCAGCAATGGGATCACTCTCTAGGGGATCAATGAGAGGAAACTTGTTTGTGTCGCTACCAAGCGTGATAAATGCCTCAAGAGTGTTCTCGAAATGGATGTTCCAGGCGATGCCGTAGCAATCACCATCAACATCTGTGACAATTTCGCCATCATCAGTGACTGTCGCACTGACTTCAAAGCTCCCTTCCAAAACAACCGATGGTGTATCGACTACTCCGCCTTTTGCTGACCATAATCCTGATAAGACATCGAGCTTGACACCAACGCTCGCAGGGAGACCTAGAGACGCCTCCATCTTGAGCTCACCAGTAGCTTCAGTTCTATGTGTGAACACGGGAGTGAGGCCATTGGAGTGACTATTGCTAGAGTCTAGCAGATCGATCAGGATGTCAATGTTCTCCCACTCGACCGAAGCTCCAATAAGTAGGGTACCAGTTGCTTCAATAGTCATTCCAGCTTGAACATCGAGACCGATATAAGGCCCAACAGTGCATAGAAGTGGAATGCCAAAGTTCCAGGGCGAGAACTCGGCGACAGGATATGTCCATTCCTTTTCATACGTGACGAAAGCCTTGAGACCGAGGTTGAGGCCAGCTTTGAACTGAGCGTTGAACTGGATCTGAGCTGTCTCTATGCCGCTGAAGATACTGGCTTCAATGGTCCCGGTAAGTGAAGCCTTGCCACCAAATCCACACTCGACACAATAGAGGATCAGACCGTAGGACAAGTCACGTTCTGCAAGCGTGGCGTTATCCCAACGTTTGTGATGGCCGTTTGGGTCAGCGACTTCACCCTTGGAATATGAATCATCCTCTTCTCCGCCTTCTGAGCCCCATTCTATGAGCTTTGCAGCATTTTCCCATGGCGCGTCTTCATCTGTCCCAAGGATGTCTTCGTTGTTGAGATATTGAGACCATTCATATGACCAAGTCTTGCTCAGGCGTTTTTCAAGCATGTGTGGCTCAAACATCTGTATCAAGTTAGTTTAAACTCCGACGGTTGGTAGCAGCAGTTGCAGCTTACAGCTCTCTTATCGATGGCCCGCCTGACATTGAGTGTGCCGATTTTGCCAAAGTCGAGCTTGAAGCGCTCATATACATCGGCATATTCAGTCGTGGAACCCCTAGCAGTGAACGCCTTCGTGGTGTCGTTGAATGCGATGGATTGAGAGAGGAACAAGTCATTGGCATGATCTTCTCCGCAACCATCCACAGAGGTGATGAAGATGATCTTTCCTGCGCCTTTCCACTGCGCCTTGGCATAATTATATGCAGCAGAGTTCGATATCACGCCGCTCAATGCACCCTTGGTGCAAGATACGCTCGAGACAAAGACAGAATGATCGAGAGGGATGACGGGGTATCGAAAGGTAAAGTTGGCCTGCGAGAATATAGCGTTATCGCGCTTTCGCATTCGTTTCGACCCAGGCTCTGAGTCTGGTGTACCGGCCCAGGCCAAAGTGACCTGCTTATCAAGGGTGAAGACCGAGAAGTCTTTTGGGTCAACCTCTGGGGGAATAATGGGTTCGAGAGTTGTGCTGTTGTCGCTGGTGCTTGTAGCGTTGGCATCATCTCGACGGTTGAGAATTGGAAGGTCATGGCTTGGGGCGGCAGAAACGCTGAGGATGAAGAAAGGAAGAACAATAAAAGAAGCAAGGTGCTTTGTGAGCATCATGATGAATACCTAATGGTTGCGTGCACCAAGAGCCAGTGCACTGAGATGAAATTGAAGAGAAAGAGAAATACTACAGATGACATACATAACAGCCCGAGACCGTGATATGAGAATCTAATAGCACTTCAAAAGGCCAGGATAACTCCGTCATATTGCGGTGACCCCTGTGATCTTTCTGAGAGAGTCAGATTCTCAGTTGTCAGCATTGTGACTATTCCTAAAGCCCGTCAACAGTTCCGCAAGTATCCATAAGCCGCTTGAGTAGGGTATGAAGAACAAGCCACCTTTGGATAGCCGAATCAGTTTGTTTCCCTTACAATATGCAAGCTAATATCCAGCAAAGTCTGGACTTTAGTATGCAGCCTTGAATGCAGTACTTTCTAGCTTAATCGTCCTACTTTAGCTTTCACAACACTGATGCGTATCAACTTCACAGTTACAACATGTGTAAAAGAAAAAAGGTAACTTATCGAATTCCAAGCGCTCTCCCGTGTGCAGAAAAGTCATGTCTGATCTGAGACTGGTTACTACGCACCACTGGTATGCATGGCTGAGCTAGCATTGTCCCGGGCCGCCACGTGCGGATCGTGCCCGAGGCAAGGAACTTTGTCGCCGAGTCCAAGTTCGCCTATTGATAAAGAAATGAGTGGCTGAGATCGAAAACAACGAATTGGATGCATCGGTAAAGGGTATTTATGCGTATAGCAATAAATCCTCGATGCAATAAATGGTGGCGGTAAACGTGGCACTACTATCTTTTGTCTAGTCTTTGCTTGGGACGGGGAGCTAAGCTTAGCCACTCCAGGCCTTGGACTTACACGGAATGGGATGCTGAACCAGGTAAGCAAAAAGCTTGTTTGGATAAGCGAATGCTTGATTTTGCCAGGCTTGAATGCTCAACGAGTCTGGTATGCTTCGCAATAGTTGTAGACAGGATGAGAAAAGGCATGCGAGATTGCGAAGTCCCATTGAGGGTTATCCAGCCTTCGTCCAATTACATCGTGAATGACTGTACAATACCACGACTTGGGCTCATGTGCACCGCCCAGGGCAGATGACGGCCACATGGAATCACAGGCTTTAGCAGACGACAAATAAATAGCTCTTAACGGTCAAGATGTTCAGAGACCTCCTCTCCCGTATTCTCCTGTAAATGAAATCGAGTCTTTAAGCTGGCAAATCCCCTTGACAGGGTAACCAACTGCTCGTTATCACCCTGCCTGTCATTGATTGGCTCGCAGTTTCTTTCTGGATCTGGCCAAGACAAAACGTGGCTGACCACGTTTTGAGAATATGGGGAAAATGGAGCTAATCAAGGAATGGAAGGGAGACCACTTTCCCATGTTCACATTCCGAGTCTTGGGTCTGGACAACGCCATCCTTCGCGGCCGACCCTTCTTATCGGGAAGCTTTGCGCTAGTGCATTTCTTTCGAACATGTTTTGGTCCGTCCTTCAGAACAGGGGAATGGCCGTTTGCAGATCGCTTTAGAGGTTGCGAGTCCTAAAACTTTGGATTTTTAGACTGTGTTTTCTGAAGTGGCAAAACCGCATTCATATACTATAGGAGCTTTCGTAGTATATGTAGACCTTGAGCTGTATATAACGACTGCTGCTATGAAACTCCTCTAGTTAGTAGAACGGCGCAGAAGTTCCTTCTTCCCTCCCCAATCATCAAATCTTCACCATCCACCATGAAGACCACTCTACTCTCCGCTCTCCTTCTCTCTCTTCTGTCATCATCCGTGATCGCAGCTGAGGACGAGGATGTGACCTGCCAGACGAAACTTGGCAAGGAATCAGTCGCAGATGTCCAGACCATCACCGTCACCAAGACAGACAGTGTAGTCCCTACAACAACAACCACAGTTATTCCGACTGTGGTTAAGAAAGCCAACCAATGGTCAACAATCACGGTGTTCTCCACCAAGACTTTCACCGTCACGGGCAAAGGCGGCACCGACACTTTCAGCACTACTACCACGCTGTTCAAGGTGGCCACTGTTATCGTGACTGCTACTTCTACTATTACGAGCACAAAGACAGGCACAAGAACTTCAACGTCTACTACTCAGATCCCAACTACTGCTGGGTTCAAGTTCATATCGGATACAGTTAACTCAAGGTCTCTGAATGCGCA
The DNA here is from genome assembly GCA_013396255.1 of Fusarium sp. NRRL 25303. Classification (NCBI taxonomy): domain Eukaryota; kingdom Fungi; phylum Ascomycota; class Sordariomycetes; order Hypocreales; family Nectriaceae; genus Fusarium; species Fusarium sp. NRRL 25303. The sequence goes on along the minus strand of JAAOAY010000391.1, from coordinate 35,422 downwards.
AAAGCGTGACAAGTTGTTCCAGAAGCCCCATGCTCGTGCAATAATCAAGCCAGGAATAAAAGCTTTCAAATTCCCTTCGAAGGTTCAGTGTAAGTTCACTCTAGCGTATATCTCTATGTCTACGGACGATTGTCTGATCTTCGCACAGGCACAAAGCTTCTTCCCAATGCCAACACAAAGGTTGTCCAGAAAACTGGTGCTCCAGTTACCAAGACGGTCGCAAGTATGCAGACAACCACTGTCGTCAAGACAATCTCTACCACCACAACTCTCATTCCCAAAGACGTATCTGTCACCAAGTCCTTCACTACTTCCATGAAGGTCACCACCTACTCCACCAAGTGGAAGACAACAACAAAATCTGCCACCGCCACCAAAACAAAGGTCATCTCTGGTCCAACCGAATATGCAGCTTGCAAAGAAGCAAACATGTTTGGCCCCGATTTCAACAGCGCAAGCACAGGGTACTACGTTACCAACGTTCTCAACAACGGCCCTGGTATTCCCTCTGATTTCCAGATCGTCGCAAATGGCGCCAGCAGTCCTGAAGAGTGCTGTAGCTCTTGTATGCAGTTCACTGGCTGCGAGACGTGGAGCTTCCGTGCTGCTAACCGCAACTGTTTCCTTTTATACCACGCTGGCTCGACCTGCAAGTCGCAGAGTAATCATCCTAACTACTTTATGTCTAAGAAGGGCTCTGATACTGGGGCTGGTTTCATTGTTGGCAATGGTAAATGTGGTTTCACTTACAGCGGAAATAGTGATGGCTCGGTGTTTGCCGTTGATCTTTGAGTTCCCAAATAGATCATTTGCTTTGTTCAACGGTTTGGCATGGCCACAATTTAATAGAAAGAATGAATGGAATTCTCTCAAATGTAACCTATCTACTTAACACCTCCCTAGGGAATCGGGACTTAAACGCCAGTTAGAGCATATAGCTCTCCCGTAGAATCACTCGTCAGGAACAGCCTTCCGGACTTGTCGAATGCTAGGCCTGCCGGTCTAAAGCAACCAGAAGGGCACTTGGTATTGTCCGTATTCCACATCAGCGGCACTTCAGCTTTGAGATCATCAGATTCCGGCACTGGCTCGCCATTGGCAAAGTCCACCTTGCTAAGGCGGTAGCCATCACCGGGGTTGCGGTTCCTAGAATCGATTAGGGACTACTCGTGCAATAAGGTAAGTTGTGTCTTCAGGGCACTCACCAGCTTCCATGGAATGCAATGTATGCCGCACTACCATCAAGGAACTTGATGTCCAAGGGCGCAAGGTGTGATCCGAACGTGATCCTAGGAGCTTGCTTCTCTTGGCATTCCTCATCTGTGAATCCCAGATCTGTCTCACCCTGCGGTGTGCCAGCAAACTGCTGACCAACCTTTGCCCCGCCCGGGTAGTCCTTGATGTTGGAGGTGTCGTAGATGGAGAAGCATCCAGGATAGCCATAGTTGGCACCGTATTGGGCGCTGGAGGTGTCATTGGGAAGGCCATGAAAGTTGAGTTCCTCGCCAGGATTAGTGTTATGGACATCGACGTCGCCACGGTAGAGGTTATCGACCGAGTTCTCTACGGACCACTGTGGACAAGGTTAGTTCGAAAGGTCTGCCACTAAATCCAGGCTCCTGGGGGTTAAAAAAAGGCTGCACTTACTATATGTCCTGTAGAAGGGTCTTCCGCCCAGCCAACACTGTTACGAAGACCCCAGCCAAGTACCTCCGCCTCACCATACACTAGAGGAGCATCCGCTGCCAACAGCTCATCAATCTTGAAGACTCTCACCTGACTGCGCACAACATCCTTGTCCACAGTCTCGACGTCCAAATTACCATCAGATCCGCCAGCCACGAGCAACAGGTTGGGATTGCCAGCGAGAGGGATCGTCAGGGTGCGGGTAGAATGAGTCGAAGTGGCACTCATACCCGTGATGACGGTCCGACGAGAGCCCACGGTGCCTTTCGAGGCATCGTAGTCGTACGCGTATACTTCGCTGGGAGTAGAAACGAGAATTGTTTTACCGTCAGCGGTCAGAGCAATGCCGTGGTTCAGCTATGTTCACACAGTCTTGTTAATAATACATCCTCGTCGGTCAAGAACATGCATGATTGGAGAGACGTACATTCGCGTTTGAGATCAAGGCGTCGTCAGAGTCGATGCAAACATCGAGGTCTTTGCCATCATCGAGGACAACTCTCCTCACGCCCTTGCTGCCAGCCTCGGCGATTAAAAGATGGCCCTCGGTGTCGACAACGAGGTGTCGAGGGCGCTGGAGACCGGTGCGCAGGAGCTTGAACTCGACTCCATCAGCGGTAGCGATGCTGGCCGTGGGGGCGAGGTTGCATTGTGCAGAGGTGAGGCCGACAAGAGTGACTCCGGCTGCAAGGAGTACTTGGACGAGACGGGTCATTGTGGTTGTTTTAGCAAGGCGCTCCTGTTACAGAAACGATCCTCAGTTGTGCAAAAGGAGGGCGGCTAGCGAAGAAATATATATTGAAGGGGGTCAATCACTGCCTTATGCATCACCATTAGCATTCCGCTCTCCCCTACCATTCACGGCAACAAATCCATGAGTGACATCATACCATTCTTCCAAGACCGCGATGGGGCGAGAGTAGAAAAAGTCCCTACTCAATTCAAGACTCTATCCCGTACCGTATCCTTGCAAGACGTGACATCGTCTGGATATTGCCAAGACCACCTTCCCATCCATTCTATAATGATTCTCCACTCGGACGGTACCGGAAGGGAAGCAAGCAGGATATAATATAAGCTTAAATGCTTATATTGCTAAGCTGTCAGCCACCCAAACCCTCGCAGCCTAGCGCTGTCAACCTGGCATCCAAAAGATATATCTTTTCGACTCAACAGATCCACATAAATCTGCGAAAGAATCATATTCGACAGCAATTTCTACAGGAAGCTGATCCATTCCTTGCCTTATCTAACTTCTCTAAAGTTCGCTAGTTCAACCACTTGCCCGATAAGGTAGCTATTGGCCGGTGCTCCGATGACCCAATCAGGCAGGTGTCAACCAAGGCTCCGATGGATGCTTACCAATTAACCTTTTTGAAACCGGCTAATATCCAGTATGTCAGTCATATTCCTGAATGTGAGTGTTTAATTGAAAAGACCTTTGTCGTCACTGTGTCCTGGGCAGTATCGTATCCTCTACTTATTTCTATCCCTGCAAGTAGGTTTCTGAAGCAAATCGAACAGCGTAGCAATTGTATACCCATAGTGCACGTGGACTATCCAGTCAGGCCGCCCTCTTCACCCGGTACGCCCTCTTTCATACTCGCATTGATTGGGTTCTCCTGGCCACTGATGAAATGAACGCCGATACCGCGTTGATGGATATTTCGGCTGTCCAGCCAAGTATCCCGTACCTTCTTTGTGGCATTGTGTAGACCTTGGGCAACCGTGCTGTCGGTCGTTCCACTGTCTCATATTCCTATTTCCCCAATATAAAGACTTAACTATATGAGTTTGGTGAAAGAAGGCTGTGGAGTGACCGTTTCGCCTCAACAGCAATAAATGCCTGGATCATTGTACAATTGCACTCTGCATGCTGCAATAATAGACTCTTGAGATCCAGTACTTCGTTGGCCAGACCATTGCAGTGGGCCCGCAAGATCGCATTCTCCCCTTGCAATTTCTGCGTGTAAGCTTCTAAAGCCTCTGCTTCACATTGCTTGCGGCCTCGGTACTTGCGGGCAATGTTTCGATTCCTCTCCCGAATTCGCGATGCTTTATCTTGCATGGAATCTCGGTTCTGGCCGTGTTGCTCAGAATAGCCTTGCTTTGTGATAGTTGTAGTCTGCATTGAATGGGACTTTATGTCCTGCTGAACTTTTGACCTTGTATCTGAGTTATGATCTCGAGCAGGCCGAGCGAGGATCTGGATCCCGTGCTCTGAACATGCTGCCGCTGTCGACTCTTTGCAGTCAACTGAGCTGGTGATGGCTTCCGTCTGTACGTTTCGAGAATTATCTAACCATTTTTGACAGAACCAAGAATCAATCTGAACGCTTTCACTTGGGCCATTGATGAATGTGTTTGTCGAATCAAGAGTGTGAAAGCCGAAATGGGTATCGGGTGGTGTTGGAAAGACAGGATACGCCGAGATTTGATGCCCCACATTGTCGACAAAATCAGACGTGAAGGAATCCATTGTAGTCACGACTTGACAAACCCTGTTAGTTGTTTCCCAGTGTACATTGGCATGAAAACTTCGCTTACTATGCCGTTCTTGGATATTTCTTGGCTTCAGGTTTATAGATCAAGTAACCGCAATACTCTGTCCGCGTCTATGCGGCCACTACCGCCGTTCCTTTTGTATTTCCTCTATTGGCCTTCCCCATCAGCTGTCATGTTTTCTCTTTACTTCTTTTAAATATCTGAGATGGAACGTCACAGTAAGCGCAAGGGTTATGTCAGGGGTCGATGGTCCAGACCGCCGCCTTTGCCGGCTCGTCGCTGAGAAGAGATCTGGATAACTCGTTTGGCTTGCGGCTGAGGGAACATGTTTTACCGTCATATGATCATGGCAACAAGCCACATTTTCCTTCTCAACGATACGATTTCCGAAAATGGATAGAGTCCGATGCAGTATGCTAACGAAGCTGAACTCCCGTTAGAAGGCTGAAGTCAACCAGGCACTCGGGACTCAGACAATGGTCTAAGGGTGGTCGGGGCGTCATATGAATAAGCAGCCACATTCTCACAGGGGACTAGATAATTCGGCGAACAGAGCAATGCCGGGAAGAGGGGTTTAGAGTATCGTCAACATCGTGCCACCCGATAATTGAGAATCCATTGCTCACATGACCTCCCATTTGAACAATTGCTAGATAGAGATATGGTACCCAGGTTGTCGGCCATACACCTCCGGCATACGAGACACTGACGGTGGAAATCTGAGAGAAACTATAAGCAGCTCAACATGGATAGCGATGTTACAATTACCCTTCCTACCGCTTGCCCCACGACACCAATTCTGCCACGTTGACGTAGCGCCGGAAGTTTTGGTGACATTTTAATTAAAGTCTTGCCATATTTCTAAGGGGCTTGGCTCTGTTACTGCTTACCTCCGATTCAGTGCCAAGACCAGGACAGGCTGAGCTTCGTAGGTCTAATTACTGCTTCGATATTAATACTTATATGTATGTTCTGTCGGTGGATATTCTTTAACCCAGCATAGACTCTCTTTGCAACAGTGACAGAAATGCCAGAGGATAAAGGAAGAGAACCCCTGAGCTACTCATACCGGGCGGTAGTTCATGCATACCGTCTGTCCCTCATCGGCTTATTTGTATCGCTTAAGGTATAGCTCTTTGGCTCGTTCTGGGAAGTCAGCTATGCCTCCTCAGAACTCAAGCTTCTGTCAGTCCCAGGCCTCGTCACTGGTTTTGGACTCAAGACAAGGAACATTACAACAGGAATCGAGGGATGTGGCGTGCTGTGCCGTCAAAAAGCAATGCCGAACATAAGATCGCAGCACCATGAACGCCTCAAATAGGAATGATTATAAGCTTTACCATAGCTAGAGATGCACCGACAGGGATGGGAAATGTGGCGGTCGGCGATAGAAAAACCTGGTGAGCGACGAGCATTTAACAGGTCGGCAACAGGTTGCTGATTGCTGGTGCTAAAGCTATGGTAGTGTTTGATTTGCACAAGGAACACAAACAAGGTCAATGATCTGAGGCCAGATCTACAGCCTGAAAATCGACACTTGCTGTATAGCCATTTTTGCTGAATGAGAGGGCATTCATTCCCAGAGCTTGGCGCATGTTAGATTTCGCTCTTTAAGCTTTTAAACCCCGCTTCTGAGTGACGCGTCTTATGGCCCGGTCTCGACCTCAGCCCAAAACAACAGATGGACTGGTCTAGACTCTTTCACAGCCAACATTGATTTGCTGACACGAAGAGACGGAATTAGCCGCGAGCCCGGCTCCCCGACGCCATCATGTTATCAAAATACGACAAGCATTGGGATATTGACCCTGTAGGAGAGTCGCGAACGTACGATCGATCGCCAAGTCTCAGAATCGGTCGACATGTTATGAAGTGCGCCACTATCTCGGTACAGGGCTGGGTTATTGAACGGGGTATTAATTGTTGCGGGGCTTCAGCTACGACGTACCACGAAAACGAGACTCATTTGATAGCTATGCGATGCCAGTTGTCTTGGAAGCTGAATCAATAACAAGCCAATTCATCTGGCAAACGGGCTATATAAATCTTTTGACCACTCCAACAACCAACCCGCCATCTACCCACCACTACTTCCACTCTAGTTCTCAATCATGCCACCCACGTCGATCGACAACACGAACCATTTACTGACTTTCACCAATCAGATGCCCCTTGGCCTAGTAACTGAGCAGAGTGAGTCGGCTCCTCTTTCCAAGCTGATTGTTAATGCTTATTCACGTGGTTTCGATAACAGTCACTGCTCAAAACCTCCCGTGGCACGTGGACGAGTACTCGTCTTCCGAGTATTTCTCCAACACGTCCAGCTCACCCGAGCTTGCTGATCATGCACAAGCATGTTACCCCTTCAACTACCTGTCGAATTCCACAACACCACCAAACCACGACGTCAACATGATATCCCCGACAGAACATTCTTCGGCGATGGAGCGACAGATCCGGTCACCAACGCAAATGATTCAGGTCCCACAGATGACCGAAATACAACTCCGGGTAGCATCACGCAAGCCCAAAAACCGCCGATACAAGGTGACTTCGAACACGCCAGCACACGTCCGAGAATGTCATCACCTTGCCGAGAAGCAATACCGCACTCGACTCAAGGCGCAGTTTGAAAGTCTTCTAGTGGCACTGCCGGCGTCCAGAACAAACATTCTAGCTGATAGGGACAGCTCGCCAAGTTCAGGGCAAGTCTTAAGTAGGGGTCAGGTACTCGACCTCGCGCGAGAGCGTATTCTCGAGTTGGAAGAAGAAGTTCGAATCATGGGGAGTATTTTATCCAATGTGTATCCCTTAGCTTGATTCAATCCGATGGCTCAATACTCTGTTTGGTGTAGTATTGGTGCGTTCTATATCTCCAGATCCATACCCCAACTGCCTCAGATGAAACGCCGAACTCTTACTCTTTACTATTATCATTGGCTAGGCATACAATCTCTAAGGTATTGAGAATAGATTTCATCACTAGTCTAGTCGTTTATCCGGGCTGGGCTAAACATGCATAGCGGTCGGAAACTGGTCTAGGATAGACAATAATCAGGTGTGATATCCCACCCAGAAATGCTTCAAGGGCTCCTTCGCCATCTCCATCAGTATCGTTCTAGACTATCCCTCAGAATTATACCATACTGATCTAAAAGCCTGGAAAGTAGAACTTCTCCTCCGGCTCCTGGGCGATAGCACCCTCCTCCCGTTCCAATGACCCGAGCATACTGATATGCAGAGTGTGAAGCAGCGGATCCGCCTTGAACAACGATGCCTGTGCAATTATATCCTCCAGATCTTGCTCTACATCGTAGTATCTGCCCCTCAGCACATCCTTCGCAATGCCCGTTGCGAGAGCTACACATGACATGCCAGCCAAGTGCGGCGAGCCGGTGAATCGTTTCATCCACTCTTCAAAGCGGGAAAAGACTTGAGGAAACTCTACAAGTGCGGCATCATGGTGACCATCTAGTGGCGTTACATGTTCCGTCAGCATATTTATAGGGACTGATAGGACGCGGTGTTTACTTACCTGCTGTCTTCATGCCTGAACGCACCGCGCCAGGGTGGATCGCGTATAAACTGATGTCAGATGATGGTGCAACTTCATTTACCTCGGCCTGTAGGACGCTTGTTAATTTTACCAAAGCCGCCTTGCTGGTACAGTAACTAATGTTGAACGGAAAGTCTACGGTGGCAGCTTTGGAAGCGATATTGATCACGCACCCTCGGCGTCTCTCAATGAAGCTTGGTAAGACCAAACGCATCAGCACTAGTGGACCATTGAAGTTGATGGCCATGTCTCGTAAGAAAAGAGAAGAGTCCTGCTTATGAAACTGTATATACAGTTTGCTTAATTCTTGCGTTTTGGAAAATGTTCAAGACTCGACACTTACCACGCGGACACCAACAACTCCGGCACCATTGATGAGTACATCAATATCGCCTACGGTGGAAACAGCCTGTTCATTTCTGTTAGTGAATATACCATGGCGTATTGTTGAGCATGGCTTACTTGTTTCACCAGTTCCTCGCACTCATTGGGGTTGCCGACGTCGCAGCGAGAATAATGCACTGCGTTAGCACCAAGATGTAAAAGACGATCCTTGGTAGAATCTGGCAGCGAGGGTTGTATATCGGATAGAAAGAGGCAGGCACCAGCAGTAGCAAAGCATTCTGCGGTCGCACCGGCAATGGTACCAAGAGCACCTATTTGGCGTTAAATGACGACAGCAGTTCTTTCCCGAGATACGTACCGGTAATAAGAACAACCTGTCCTTTCAGAGAGTTTATGAACTTTGATGGATGAAGAAATGGATAGATCTCATTGTGAATGCGGGGGGGCTGCTGTCCTGCCATATTGACAACAAATCTGTAGGTTGAGGCTTTAGAAGATGGGTTGGTCTGACGACCGATAGCCCACGTCTCAAGAGCCGAGGAGTGTATTTATAGTTGCTGCATACCCTTTCGGGTGCTTATAGCTCGCGTTAGGTAGTAATGACGAAAGGTACTCTTGCGCAAATTGGCAGCGCCTCCAGTTCCCCAACCTCAACTCCCCAGATCCGATACCATTCCGACCCGATGTCACACCATCTGGACGGATTGGCTGTGATCAACAGGTAGGACGTCCACTAGGCCAAATCAAAACGTGTACTTGTGTATATGGCTTGGAGCCTTCCTTATCTAGACGCGCTACTTATCTAGTCGCCTCGGGTTTGCCTCGGCCGCGACATTGTCGGCCAAGATTATCTCCTCGATATTCTGCACATTAACCCTCCCTTCTTCTCAGAAATACCCACGCTCAAGGTGTCAACAGGCTCTTCCGGGTGGATCATTTCCAGCTTGTAATTTCTCAGTACTGTTGAGAGCACTTTCAGAATGTTCATCATCGCCAGGTTCTTGCCTATGCACATGCGATGTCCAGTACTGAAAGGTGATAAATATCCCTGGAGCTCTTTACCACCGAGACCAAGGAAGCGATCTGGGATGAACTGGTCGTGGTCCTCGCCCCAAACCGATGGGTTATGGTGAACGACGTGGTTCAGAGCAAAGACAGTGGTCTATACATTGTTAGACTCTGATGATTCTATTATGTTGTTTAATCTCACCTTCTGAGGTATTTTAAGTCCCTGAATCACGAATCCACCTGGAGCCATAATCTTTCGGGGTAATGGCATGGTAAACACGGGGTTGATTCTGAAGTTTTCATCTATGCATGCCCTTGTATATGGTAGATTCTTCTCGAGGTCCTCGTAGGAGATGACTCGACCCGTATGATTAGACAAGTTCGAATCCAATTCTTGGATAACGTTGTTCAAGGTCTCAGGGCTTCGCAATATATGGGAGAATAAGAGCGTCAGGGTGCCTGATGTTGTATGAGACCCGGCGACACTGTGATTGGTGAGAAGTAAGTTGGGAAATTGGCATAATGTCACTTACATCATTGCAAAGGCCTCGGTATTTATGTCCAACTCTGTGAGCTTGGACCCAGTCTCAGGGTCAACAGCCACCAACAAGGACGAAAGAAGGTCCTTGCGGACGCAGGATCCAGCTTCAATCCTTTGCCGGACACATGCCTCAGTCAGATTTCGAAGCTGCGCACGAGCGTCGAGCAGACGTTGCAGCCTTGGAATGGGGATAAATGGCAGAACCTTCTTGATCCACGGGAGAGCTTCTGGCGTCATTCCCATCAAGCAAGCAAGCAAGATATGGTCATTGATGGGCGGTAACCGGGCTAGATCTCTCTCATCCTGCGAGTCGAAACTTCTGCTAAAGGCTAGCTCACCTAGCACATCAAGGACATAAAAGGCAATCAGATCCTTCAGATCGAATTCTTGGTTGCTATCGCAGAAATAATCCAGGTTTTCCCTAAGTTTCAGGATATGGCTATCAACAAAGTGCTCCATCTCCTTGATGGACTGCATGGAGAAGGCATGGGCCATTTGGCGACGCCTGATGGCATGAATCTGATATCAAGACTTAGTTGAACGGAGAACTTAGCCCATTCACAAATAACTGTTGGCATACCTCTTCATCTTGTGTTCCAAACAAGTTGGGATTGAAAGTCGTAAATCCATCATAAAACCCCGTCTTTTGTAGTTGCCGACCTGCCTTGTAGATGGTATTGACTGCGTCAGGATGACGAAATGACAAGTCGTTTGGTCCGACCCGGACGACGTCGCCATACTGCTCATGCAGACGAACAAGCGTATGCGGGAGATGCAAGTTCCAAAGGTGGTAGGTCTTCCATAAGTTGGTGACCGAGGCAAGAGGGGGACCGGGGTACTTGGCCAGTGGGTGGAGATAGCGATAGTAGACAATGTATACCAGTACCAAGAAGCCGACCACGGTCGACGCCTGAAGAACAATGGACAGGCTCATGGCCCAGATGATAAAAGATTCAGTCTTGAGTGGCATTCCAACAATGAAAGGTATAACAAGAGCGAAGCAAAATAAGGGGTTATAGCTAAAGCCTTTATACTTGCTTTAGATGTCTTTAAGGTTACCTGCTTACACACCCATTCCGATCTCATAGCCATATAAATTCGTCACGGAAGCGCGGAGGCGGAACTAGCGTCCTTGAGCACCACGGAACTAGCGGGTGCATCGGAACTAGTGCAGTAAACTTCCCCGCACATTCAACTGCCGATGATTGAGATTCAAGATCCTCGGGTCGGAAAAGGCATTCAATGGAGACCTGGACAACTCGTCATCAGTCTGGCTGAGGGTGTTTATACATAGAACTAAAATTATCTTGATTTTCTTAAGCTTCTATATGTCCATATCATTGCTTTATACATAAAGTAAACTGTCCTTTATATAAGCTTATATACCAAGATAACGCCTTTATTCAATAGGTTCGTGTAAAAGAAACGAAAAATCAGGAAATCCATCAACTCCAATCCCGATTTCAGACAAGAACGTGGAGTCTCCCAGTAAGGATTCAAAGGGTAAAGTCGAGCTGAAGGACGTCGAATTGGTTGGTGAGCCCGGCAATAAACTATCCCTTCCACAGTCTTCATCCAGTCGCGTCTCAAGGTTACTTGGTAACGCCGATTTTGACAACCCATTGAGCCTCTCAGGAAGCTCTCGCAAGCCCTGCAGGCGCTGCCATAGTCGGAGCATTGGGGGTGACCTTGTACTGAGAAGCTCAATAAGATCAAGCGCTTGATCAAACTCCGCTTGAACCGTATTCCAGAACGTACCGTGGGCATGAACAACTGCGAGTAAAATATTTCCGAATGCTGCAACTAAAAGATGTTTGAAGAAGAGCACATGAGAGAATATCAAGGTTCTGTGAGCACTCAGTATGCAAAGCGTCGACACCGCGCCTTTGGCCAGGGCTACTGCGACATAAGCCTTGGCTTCGTGCTGGCTGATGCGAGAGCCAGACTGCAGTACAGGCCGGAATATCAAATTGCGAAGAAGACTCTGCCGCAGATACAGAGCTGCTTGGATAAAGAGTGACGTTGAGAATGGTTCACCTTGTCCAAGGCTCGCGTCGAGCTTCAAGTGTTGTGGTAGATCGTCATACCACTGACTAGCTTGGGCGTCCAGATCCTCGAGATCATCCCCGTGGACCTCTGTTCCGTTCTCTCCGTCAATGTTCATAACCCTCCATGCGCTACCTACAAGCTTGGTCCACTGGAGCAGACAGCCGAGTACAGGATCTGAGTTATCCTAAAGAGGCATCAGTAAACAATCTTCCTTTTTTTGATCTCCACGCCACCAACCTGCAGAAACAGCGACTGGTCCACGTAGGAATCTTGGATAGAGTAAGGAATACCCTGGCCAAGACAAATGCGTCTTTCGAGCATGTATACAGACCAAAAGACATTCAACGCAGTCTTTCGCTCCTCGTGATTCGAAAACACTTGCTTCATAGTTTTGTGTCGATGTAGTCCTATCTCTAAGCAAAGTCTTGCTGCAAGCCCAATCATCCTCCCAGTGCGTATTTCATCGTCAAGTTGATAATGATAAATGGCCTACAGAGCGAATTAGTGAACAGTCTGGACTGGTAACAGAGCTTCTGACGGTCAATACCAACAGCTGTATGCCGCTGATGCCACTTGGGTTCCACATCAGACTCTCGACTGCTTCTGCTGTGCTTTGAAACAGCCTCTGGGCCAGATCGTTTCTCCCACCATTCTCCATTGTTTTGCTAACAGCGAGAACAATTTTCAGCTTGTTAGTCTCGTCATTCAAAAGAACCTCTGTTGCTAGCTCTCTTCTAGGGGTCGGCGACCTGGTGCTGATGGGCCCTATAACTGCATAGACTCTATCGACCGTATCTGTGAGCTTCTCCTCACGGAGAAAAGGGTAAAGACTACCCATATTAGTGAACCATTTCTTAACAAGAGTAACAGCGTCCGCTTTCGGTATATCCCATAACGGATCCATAGCCACAAGCTTCATAAACGGGCCATAATTCGCAAAGTGCAATGGGACCTCGGAAAGGTCACCGTGATCACTGCTTAACCTGCTGAGAAGAGCAGAAGGCAGGCCCATCTCCCTGAGATTATGGCTAACGGCTTTGAAGGCGAATTCAGAGCTTGACGGACCGCAGAATTCGGGAATGCTATGCAACGGATCTGGCATGATTTGAACATTCCGGGCTTCGCCATAGCTAGGGGTTGATTGATTTGTATTCGCCTTGGAATTCCCTTCGGCAGCGCTATTACCAGAACTCATAGTATGGGCAGGTGCGGTCAGTGTATTCTGAGGGCTCGCCCTATTATAAGATATTAACAGGATGCTCTTCTAGGATCGCGGCGACGCACAGGGCTGGCTTGGGCTGACTTTGCGGCATTTCATACACGCATATCTTACGCAGCGAAGAGCACCCCCTACAAGGTTGTTCACCTTTCCGCTGGACTTAGCATTATTTTTATGCTTGGGGCTTTAAAGACTTGCCGTCACACTTAGTCTTTCGTCGTCTGCAGCAGGTGCTAGAGCTGCAGTCAGCTATATGTATTGCATTGTGTGATGTGAGCGGCGGGCTACCTACCAAGCCTGGTTGACATATTGCTCTCGTTTAGACCGAACTCTAGCTCTAGACACTGCTTTGTGATTCTTACCCATAATGATCACCTTTGCATAGTGTCTGGGACGAGATGAAATTTGCAGCGTAGACAAAGAATACTGAGGCTTATGCTGAGATGCGATTTGTTGAGAGGGATATGTGTGTATTGGCTATGGCTACTTAAGGTCTCGGGCTGGGTAGTCCAGCTGATATATGAGGTTGGTGCCTCAGGCACCATTAACGTGATTTTTTTAAGGAAGGATGTGGGGTTGAGAAATGACTTTTTATGTTAATACTAAGTCTTAGCTATTAAATAATTGTAAGACTTATTCTTATTATATAAGGAAGCACTCTTATAGTATTATACTCCTTAATTTTCTTGGCGAGTTTTAAATAAGCTACCATGCCCTGATCCTACTTCATAAGATGTCTTGCTGTCACTAGTGGCCGGACCTACCATTCATTCACTAGGCCGGCACATCCGGAGACTGAGAGGCTAAAATAGGCTTCAGCAGCCCCAACACATAAAGGTAAAAAAAACAATAACTACAGGCTCTGAATTGGTGTTACAGCCCTGACCCTGCTGATATGGCAAACTGGGGATATAACGCTCTCTGTTACAGATAACCGTATTATAAAGGAAGGACCCTTTCTTATTATAACACGGGGACTTGAATCTCATTAGATGACGGCATAAGTGAAAGTGGAGAAACAGGCAACTCGATGCATGACGGAATAAAGATAGGTCACCTGTCCCGGTCTCGACTTGTGTAATAGTCTTGACTAAACGGGTGAACATCAGCTATGGAATCTATCAACTCAAAATAACACTCTTGTAAACCCAGTTTAGGCAGTATACCAGCTGCCTATGCAATTATCCAAGATAAGCTTCTCAGCCCATCTGATGTTGATCAGGTCTGACGTAAAGTGTATTAAGCACAGGCTCTTAATCCCAGTCTTGCAGATACCAACCCCCGATCATCCCTTCAACTTATAATACCCAGCAAAGAACATAGAATTCGCTGCAAGAATCACAGGCACAACGCTCACCATCTCTCCCAACCCAGCGTACCTTGGAGGAATCCGGAACTCAACCCAAGCACCGCTAGCCATCGTGATCGCCAGGATATTGTAAACAGCAGACCAAACAAAGTTGAAGTACATGCGTTGGAACGAGACTTTGCTGATATCAAGGAGAAAGGGGATGCCTTCAAGGCCGTTCAGAAGCACGACATCTGCTGCACCCTGGGTCACATCGCTGCTTGTCAAACCACCTCCCATCTGAGCGCCAACATTAGCTTGAGCCACGGCAATAGCATCGTTCGTGCCGTCACCGCAGAAGAGGACTCGCTTGCCCTGTTCCATCAAAGAAGCGACGTAGTCTCTCTTCTCAGGCGGAGTACGCTCCCCAACAACATTCTCAGCTGGAATACCAACGGATGTTGCAACAGCTTGGACAGCTTTGATCTGATCTCCGGAAACGAGATGAACGTTGATGTTGCGTGATTTGAGCTCAGAAATAACTCGTACTGCCTCGGGGCGGATCTGAGCTGAGAGGCCAAAAACAATGAGAGGAACATAATCACGAGTAATGACAAGAGTTGTGAGGCCACCATACTGAAGGCGCGACACATCGTCCAGCTCATCAGTTCCAGTCCATCGAGCATTTCCAGCTCTGAGGCTTGAGTTGAGGTAGTCTGCCTCAACTCCAGCGCCTGGGACGACTTGAACATTGACCACCTCGGGGGTAGCCTTGATGGACTGTCCTTCTAGATGCTTCTCAACGGCAGCCGAGACAGGATGCTTGCCACCAGAGACAAGAGCCTTAGCCAAAGCGAGGTTACTTTCCATATCTCCGCTTAGGTTCACCTGCTCAGTCACAGCAAGCTCAGCCTCAGTTATCGTGCCAGTCTTATCAAAGACAACATCAGTCGTCTTGCGAGCTCCTTCGGTTGTATCAGCCGATTTAATGATGACACCACCTCGAGCGGCTATACCACCAGCAACGACGAGAACCATGGGGACTGCAAGGCCAAGGGCGCAGGGGCATGCAACTGCTAGAGTAGCTACTGCGTAGGTGATTGCATTTCCAACGCTCTTCCCGGCGTCGTAGTTAAGGACCTCCATACCGCAAGCGATCCAGATGACAAGAACAAGAATAGCCACAGTAGCCATGGCGGGGACAAACCAACCGGCGACTTTGTTAGCGAGGTCTTGAATCTCAGGTCTCGACTTGGCTGCTTCCTCAACGAGCTGAGCAATGTCGGTGACCGTGTTCTTCCCAGGAAGACGCGTCAACTGAACACTGACTGTACCATCTCCATTAACAGTACCCGCAATCAAGTCACTGCCCTTCTGCTTGACAATAGGAAGTGTCTCCCCCGTAAGCATAGACTCATCTACCTCAGTCTTACCAGAGAGGACAATACCATCAGTAGGAACTCTCGAGTGAGGCAGAACCTTGAAGATATCTCCGTACTGAAGAAGACGAGCGTCAATATCACGATCGCCTTCCTTGTTGACGAGTACTGCGATATTGTTCTGCTTAGATCGGAGAGATACAGCCGAAACAGCCTGGACCCTAGCAAAAGCAGCGATGAGGCGACCAACGAGGATGAGCGTGATGAGCATAGTGCTGGTCTCGAAGAACTGACCCTCATCAAGAGGTTTACCTGCCATTTCGAAGCTGAATGCAACGACAGAGTAGACATAAGCGGCGGTGATACTGATGACGACAAGCATGTCCATCTCGACTGTTCGACTGTACCAAACAGCGGAAATAGCAGGGCGGTAGAACTCGGGGATGGCAATGCATTGAACGAGTGTACCGAGGATCAGCGAGACAATCCCCTCGGTGTTCTTATCAACTAGGTCCTCGCTCCAAGAGACTACTGCGACGGGGATGGTGAGGGCAGCAGCAAGGAGGGTCTTTGTGAGTTGATCCCAGAGACGACGGCGGCTGTTTTCGAGTTGAGGATCTCCACGGGGTTCAGCTAAACCATTGCACTTGCTTTTGATCGACTCCAACAAATCTCGAGCTCCGATGGTAGTCGGCTCATATGACAGACGAACTGTCTTCTTGTCAAGCGACTGCACATCCGTCACACCCTGAGGCGGATTGTCGATAAGCTCCTTGCTTTGTGAAGTCGTAGCCAAGACATCAAGGTAGTAATTCCCGCCGATGATCTTGCTGAGCATGAAGCCGCTTGCCCCAGACACAAAGCTCAGAACCTCCTCAGCATTGGTGATAGATACATCGACGTCGAACTCTCCTTTGCCCATGACGAAGTTGACTTGAGCGTTCGAAACACCAGTCATGCTGCCAAAGATGCGGAGCAACTTGTCTGCGCACGAGGTACAGTCCATACCACTAACAAGAAACCCAACTGCCTCATGATTTGCAGCGATTTCGACGTCGACCTGCTTTCCACCTGTTCCAGAGGGCTTGAACGCTGGAATAACGGGTGTATCTTTCTTCTTTCCATGTTTGCTTCGAGGCTTCTTGTTTGGGGTCGTTCGGGTGCTCATGCAGCATGTTTCGAGGGACGTCATCCCCTGTTCGATGGCGCTTCGACAGATGCAGCGAATTTGTTCGAGGTAGCTGCTGTACTGGTTGAAAGCAGCTTCGAGATGGGTACCGCAGGCTGTGTCGGTCTTGTGAAGGCCGTGGTCGTGTTCGTGGGGTTGGTCTTGTGAGCCTGTTTCTGTTAGGTATCCAGTGACGATGCGGTATGGAGGTAAGGTACCTTCGTGGCCTGGATCGTCGTCACAGGCTTTCTTGCACTCGAGGGCAGCAATGGCATAGATGCATTTCTCTATGGTAACCACTTGTGTTAGAAAGCGTGGCAAGACGCCTTGGCTAAGGTTAAGGGGACTTACCACTGCAGTGTTCCTCGCTACCACAGCAAGTCGAGGCCTGAGAGTTGATACTGGAAGCATCGGAGTGATCGTCGCAGCATCCTCCATGTTCGTGACCGTGGTCGTTACTGTCAGCATGAGCATGACCATGACCATGAGAATCTCTGTGCTCAACTGTAGGAGTTTCAGCGCCATGATCGGTATGCGCATGGTCATGATCTTCCAAGCTGGCACTAACATGCTCAGGCTTAGACCCGCAACAAGATGCACCCATGGTTTCGAACGGTATATTGTGGCAAGGGAGTAGTGGGAGTAGTAAAGTTGAATGCAAGGGGTGATTTTAGAGAATACAAAACTGAAAAGAATTCCATTTTAATTAAATACTCGAAACATCGTGAGTTGCAACTCATGCTGAACCTGTTTCTTGGTATTCCGCGGATGGCTCCACCACCTCCAAAAGTCTCCGCGCTCCGTTTCCGCGCCGCGTTCTCCTCGCTAGACCGCTTTGGACTGTGAAACAGGAGGCGCGGCGACTTTTCCAATCAGTCATTTTGTGCGACATGATGAGGATGCCCTCGTGATTACATTTACGTCATTGGCAGAAGAGAGAGAGTTATTGAGAGAGACAAAGCATTGGGTATATTGCTAAAAACATGTCGGAAATTCATCAGCCATAATCGTATATGCAATCATCATGCCGAGATGATTCTCTGCGCCTCTGCTATCGCAGCCTTGACCTGATCGACAGTCCTGAAGCACGCACAAGCAGTCGTCATGTCAACTTCCTTCGGACACACCTCAGTTGGATGTTTCGTTGTCGGTAGTGACTCTGTATTCGAGCAGCTCGTCCCCGTCTCGCAGTTCTCGTGACCTTCGGTGTGAAGCTGACTCTGTCTCGTCGCCAGTCCTTCACCCAGTTTCACAAGACAATCCAACTCCCCTTTCAGACTTGCCTGTAGAAAGGCGATGTAACTTGGTCCCTCGAGGGAAAGCTCAACCATATCACGAGCATCTGGCTGTTGTCCGACGACAAGACGGATGGGTGTACCGGAAACTGAAGACTCACCGGTTTGCTGCTTCTGTGCGTAGAAAAAGTCGCCGTAGGAGGAGCCGATGCTGGATAGAAGGGAGCCCAACAGATAGACATTCCTTGATGTACGCGGGCTCTTGATGGATTGGAAGCAGACAGTGCACTCAAGGATCGTTCTTGCTGATGCAAGAGACTGTTTCAAGACTTTGAGGGTCTGGAATGTCTCGAGTGAGCTCTCGATATCCGAGAAGTGCTGATTGACCAACTCGATACAGGAGCATTTCTGAGAAGAGAGTCCAGGGGTCGTTATACTCTCAGTGTTTTGCGACATCGGCGTCACGTCCATCGCCTTTTCCGCGGTTCCTGGGTACACCCCGTTCTGGTCCTGTTGCATAGCCGATCCATTAAACAAATCTGACGGCAACGCTTCCTGTCCCTGAACATTATCCTGGTCCGTCGAAAAGCCCATGTCAAAAGACGGCAGCGGCGTCCCCAAATCATCAAGAAACTGATCCATAATCCCAGCAAAATTCCCTGTATCCATAACCTCCGGCGACGCAGCCATACCCGATACGCCATTCGCTCTATACCCCAGCGGCTGCCCCCTCCTCGGCCTCCCTATGGTCCTCATAGGAGAGTACTCGCACGTCAAAGCAAAGTGAGAGCATCGTTCGCATAAAGGAGTGTGGCGAGAACATCGGACTTTTCGCTTGCCTGTACGTCATCAGCTGATGATTACAAAGAGGGGAAGAGAACGAAGAGACTGACGGCATGGGTCGCAGGCGCGGTGCTGGCTCTTGTCACTTATACTTTGAGGGTTCATGCCTACTTGACTACTAGGGAGCAGATCATATATAGTAGCGTGTCGTGTTTGCGTTGCTGGTTGGTTTTTTGGCGACAGGTGCGGCCATCAAGGTTCTCTGCCGAGGTCTTTTGCCAAGGGGAAAACCTGGGAATTGAATCCACCCCGCGGGGCGGGGCGGAGACTTTTGAAGGACGTGATTGGTGGTCTGCCCCACTTGCTATAACTGTTTTATAACGTTCTTACCCTGTAATCACATCCCCTATCTAATGTCAAATTCTAATACCAAGCTATAATGTAGTTTAATTTTTAGCTATACTGTATAAACATTTAATATATAGCTACACTTTAACTCACTTAATTAACTTTCAGACTTTTCCCAGGCTGGATTTCTGGCAGTATCCCAGCCTTAACGAGATCATGAATGAGATCCAGCAACATACCATCACATCCCTCGGCAGCCATAATCCTGACAGACACCGGCAGATACTCTGCACATCTGGTGATGCTGCTATGATGCTTGACTTGACCAACTGGAATAGAAAAGTCCGGATTCCCAACCATTGGTGAGATGAAACCCGTATTCAGGCCGAGCAGAACCCCTAGCAAATCACCAGAACCCATTGCGCTGCCGTAATCACTTCTGTATTCAGGTGCAGCGTCCTTAAAAATATAGAGCATAAGACTTTCTGAACACGATTCAGCGTTTTTGGGGAGCATGGCCTCATCCCACCAACTCTTGAAAATGGTCTTGTTTGTGACTGCTTCATCGAGTAGCGTAGGCAAGGTGTCGGACCAGCTCCAACTACCGTTGGTAGAGGGATTCACAAACGGCACGCGTCCATCGTACGCGGCTGCATAGTCCTTGAAGAATGAATCTCGGACAAGTCGAGTCTGTTGTTTGGCCGAAATCACTGCCCATGTCGTTCCAACAAACTCCTGCAAGTCGCTGGGCGTACCGGCTGGGTGGCTACGAGACCACTCTTCCGTATGATTAAACGTCGAGAGGTCGGCTGACAAAAACTCGACTAGCCTATCAACGAATTGAACGACAACGCGGTCGGAGTCTGAAAGGCCGGTGTCTTTTGTTGAGGGAAGGTCGTATGTAAGAACTCGTTTCGGATATCGTGTATAATTCGTTGTGAGACTCGAGTACATGTCCTTGCAAGCAGTCGCCCAAATCTCTGCATCGCGAGCCAAAAACCCAGCTGTATCAAACTCAGGTCCCAACGGTATAACCCGCGACAAGTCCACCAGACCATGCGTCGGGCGGTTTCCGAAAATTCCGTTATCCTCGGCTGGTACCCGAATGGACCCTCCCGTATCAGACCCCAAAGCTAGATCCAACCAATGGTAGGAAGCGATACCCGCCCCCGCTCCGGACGAGGAGGATCCGACTTCTTGGTACCCGTCGCCTCTGGGATTGAACGGAGCCTGGTAGTCAATGGCATCCCTGGCGTTTTCGGGTGCAGCGAATTGAGTCGTTTTCATCTTGCCGACCAGGACAGCTCCGGCATCTAGTAGATGTTGTACTGCGGGTGCTGTGCCATTGGCCTCAGGGTAGATGTCATAGTAGGCGCGGCTTCCAGCTCCAGTCTTGAGTCCAGAAACGTCATAGATATCCTTTACGCCGATGCGCACACCAGCGAGCGGATAGTCATCACTTGGTAGGTGGTAAATTCTCGAAGGAACACCCACAGTTATGGATGAGGAGCCAGGAAGAGCAGCGGGGAGTGGAGCGAAAGATCCGCTCGAGAGGGGTATTGCGCCTTGAGTGAAGGCACCTTGAGTATCGAGATAAAGGCGGTACGGGGTATGTAGGGAACCTGTCGATGGGTTCAAGATGTAAGGACCGTTGGGAACGTTGAAAGTGTAATCAATTTCTTCCCACGACGATGACATGTTCCCTTGATCCTGGTAGTTAGGTAGACCGGGAACATCATTCGAGTCTTTCTTAAC
Organism: Fusarium sp. NRRL 25303; assembly: GCA_013396255.1. Taxonomy (NCBI): domain Eukaryota; kingdom Fungi; phylum Ascomycota; class Sordariomycetes; order Hypocreales; family Nectriaceae; genus Fusarium; species Fusarium sp. NRRL 25303. The sequence goes on along the minus strand of JAAOAY010000391.1, from coordinate 14,557 downwards.
GTAGATTTCTGTAACTGTGAGCGTACTCTTCTAATTTTGAGAGATTAATAACGCACCTTGTAAAAACCCTTTATTGAAAACATCATCCTGAGCAAGCCAAGCCTTGACGGTGTCGTTGAACGTAGACTCGTCGAAACGATTATCTATTGCCTCAAAGACCGTCACCGGGAGAAATTCGAAATTCCTGTCGCGATGCAGGCCGGAAGATGAGGGGAGAATTCCCACCGGCTCAGGGTGGACGAAGTAATAGACACCATTGACAGACACGGTTGCGCCAAGGTTGACGAGGCCGGTACGTGCAACCCCATAGAAAGCTGCGAGGGTAAGAAGTGATGCAGCATGCATAGCTTGTACTGCTGAAGCTCAATATCCCATTTGTAGTTGAGGTGAGTGGTAGGAAGCGTCTGAAGGTCTGATAACGAGGGCGGTCGTAGGCAAGGCGCGCGGTTCCTTTTGAATCACTTGATTGGCAGCTCAACGTCCACTTGCAGTTTCATAAGGCAGGATCTCAGTTGGCACTATGCCGAATCTGTGTAAGCTTAGCTCTTGGATTATATCAATAGTAACAGCAGCATTCTCAATTCTCAAGGAATTTCAGGACTCTGAGAGAAATGCTGGTTAAGCTATCTAATCGGAAACTGCGCCTAGATAAGATATCTCGTGGTGCAGATCTGGATCCTTCATAATCACTAGCCCCAAAAGCGTATCGTGGCGGGGTTAGTAGCTGTTGAGCCGCTGAATAAGCAGTCAGCAATGTGATGTTGAGTCGAGTACTTAAACAGGAATCTGGACTGAGGGAAATGTTTGTTCGGAGTTTTTATAATTCACTCTTACTCTTTACTCTCTCTATCATAGCTCTTGTTTATCAACATGTCATCAGAACGTCGCTGGGATCAACGCCGCTTTCGCCTCGAGGAGTCGACAACCCTCAACGATGGCAAGCGCACTATTTTTATCGAAACCATGACTCCCGGAACCACTGTCCCACCTCACTACCATACACGCTTTTCAGAAACATTTGATCTTATCGAAGGGTCTATCTCTGTCTACAAGAGCACTGATCCCGATGTGGAAGCTTTGGAAGCTTCTGCCCAGCCACTAGAAGTGGGCAAGCCTCAGACTGTTACGCCAAACCTCTTTCACAAGTACCTCGTCAATGATGACGGAGGTGCTGTCTTGCGAGTCATCCTTGAGCCAGGCGATGCGGACTTTGAGAGGCTATTGAAGATCATGAACGGGCTAGATGCAGATGGAAAGTTGGCGAAGATGGGCGACAGCTTGGTTCTTATGGCTGTTGTCATGGAGCTTAGCGACGCTCATCTTATTGGTCCCGCGAAGGGTATGTTGGATGGTGTGAGAAGAGACCAGAAGGATGAGATTGAGAAGCTTAAGGCTGAGTTATTGGAGGCTTATGATACTGAAGAAGCGTTGCAGGGGCTCCTACAAGGGCGCTAATAGTAGCTTGTAGCTCTACCCATTTGTCTGCATCACATATCGGCGGCTTCAGTTGCCTCCACCATATCCTCCTTGGGAATAACCACCGCTGTATCCACCTCCCTGTTGATACCTTCCACCATAACCGCCTTGACCACCGTCATATGCACCACCACTACCACCTGTAGAATGAGCATTGGCCATGTTAACAGTGATACGATTTCCATCAAGACTAAATTTTTACGCTGTTAGATCGTCCGTTTCGAGAACCTCATTCTGAGAACTTACTCCTCATTATTCAAGGCGGCAATTGCACTGCTGGCTTCCATTGAATTGCTATAAGTAACAAACCCGAAGCCTCGAGAGTTACCAGAGTCACGGTCCCGCATTACAATCTGCTTAGTGGATTAGCATTCTCACTTTCAAGAACGGAGGTGATCTCACCGAGTCCAAGACTTGGCCGTAATCTCCGAAGGCTTTTCGAAGGCTTTCATCGGTTGTGCTACCGGCGAGGTTTCTAGTGAAGGTAAGCTCTCTGCCAAGTCATGGCCCAGTGAGTACTGCTGGGAGATCCTACCCGACATAGAGTTTGGAAGACATGTTGACTTGTATTGTTATGGAAGAATTAATCGCAATGTGTTTGTTTGAGAGATACAGGCCTCAAGTGAGAGAATGAGGGTTTGCCGTTCTTATACCCAAAATTCGTCCAACAACATATTCCCCTCGCTTCCATTTATGACGTTCTGACACCCCGACCAGTCGAGTCATTGGTGTCATCGTGCAGAACACGGCACAATGTCTTTGACCTGGAGCCAATATGTCTTATAGCGAGGCATAGTTGAGCCAATAGTTAAACTCCTTCTAGTCTATGTTCGGTTAGCCAAATGGCCTCGCTCTGCCTCCCCTACATGTCTCAGCCCAGCTGGGGAGCGACTGCAGATCTTCAACTATCGTGGATGACGGCGATGACAGATTTGAGCATCACAAACGTCTCTCGGAGTCAAAATTACGGCATGGCTGACATCCAAGAGCTTGGTTGCTCTGAAGACCTGATGTTCTCAATTCATAGGTCGATATCATAACAATCATCACTCAGACAAATACTTCGCATATTACGCAATTGCCCAGTGGAAAGAATATAAAATTATGGTAACATCCGTCGATCACAGAGGTATGATTATACTATTGAAATGGTAGCCCAGTCAGCCTGAGTAAAATGAGGCAGTAATGAACATTGGACAGACTCCTCCTTTTCTTTCCAGGGAAAGTTAACCAATGAGGAGGCATGATTCAGTGCGTATTCTCGCAGGTTCGAGTCAAAAACCTGCTCCATTTCCGTGATACCTTCAATACTTTTATGTTCTACCTCTCCAATGCCTTGATTGATAATAGTGTTGCTGATCATAGGTCCAAGCTGAGACGAGCAAGCCCAGTCTTCCTGCCACATCCCAACCCTGATAAACTCGCGCTGCCCATCGTGGAAGCTTTCCACGAGAACAAGTCCAAGGCCCTCAGTGTCGTCAGGACTAAGCTTTTGGGGATCAGCTGCGTTCTCTTTTCGCAAATACAGTGGGGCAAGGAAGTAATTTGAGGATGTCTTTATTGGCTTGCTGAACTTGATTTTCATTGTTCCGTACTCCCTGTTGTCGTCTTGACATGAAACAAGGTGTAAGCAGTCCAGACCCATCGTTTTCAAGTCAATTTCGTGATTGAGGTTGAAACAGGAAGGTAGATCCTCTTGATTTCCGAGGAGATCAAACTTGACTGGTATGAGTAAGCACCTTATGTGCAGCATGGCACGATCGATGGAAACAGAAGGGTTGGTGTCGACTGGTAGAAGAGTCTTTCCACTCAAAAAGGCAAGCGGTCTGAAGATATTGGATTCAAAGGAGTTCGGATCCGTCCTTGAGATCCTTGGTCCTTCTATACTGAGATAAACTGATCCTGAGAAGCCCAGCCAAGACCACGAAGGTAGCGCCATAGGGGTTGAAGCTGTATGGGATGGTTTGGGTCTGTGTGGTCGGTCTTTTAGTTGATCAGGCTCCCATAGAAGACCAGCCATCCAGCTCTCAAGCCAGATACCGATAAAATACGTATCGCCAGTCAAGGTTGAGATGACATTTGCAAGTCCCGATATAGCGACGATCCTGTCTTGTTCGAATGTCAAGTCTTGTTGGCTATACTGCTCAGCTATCAGGCTCCAGGAGAGGCCTTCCTCACTGCCTGCCAGCGGTTGGAGTGGCAGGCGATTGCCAAAGCTTGAGAAGCTTTCTGGACAAGCTTCTCTCGACATGCAACTTCCTATGGATTTACCTTGGCACTCCCAGTATAGCTGATCACTACCAATGCAGAGGATGCGCCGTGAAAGGTGCCTCTCTTGTAAGACCCATGCTCTCTTATTGATAGGCGACTTGTCCACGTCGATACGATAGTCGTTGTTCTTGTTCTGTACCACAAAAGCAAATTCTTCTGCTCCATTGACAAGGTAACTGTCACTCCTAATGCAGTCTTCGTTATAGTACTTCGGAGGGGGTCGAGCTATCCCACGAGGTCTGCGCTTTCGAAAAGCAGTAGTTTCTCCAAATTCCCAGCATATCATGAGAGTAAGATATGCATACCGATATACATCCATCATTAAAGGTGCTTCAAGGCTGAAATCAGCGCCCTTGTCATCTTGGATAATACAAAGAGAGTCAATCCAAACATAGCGTATAGGTAAAGCGCGACAGATCTCCAGGATATCTCTGTAGCTTTGGGGCAATAGAGCATCTGATTGGGGATTGAAGTACTCTGCATAGTCCTTTGTCAGAAGCGTTGGCGTATCTGCAGTCCAGCGATGCGAAAGCGCAACATATGGGACCTTTTTCTGCTGAGTCTCAAAGAGGCACCATGTGGTCGAGTCGCTGTCGCCAAGGTCTAAGAGTCGTGATGGCATTTTCGCTTCTGGGGGCGATGTGGCACGATCGAGACATGATGGGTGTTCCGAGTCACAGATGCTGATCCAAAGGTTTGCAGCTTGAGCAGCTGATTGAGGGGTATGCTCAGTAGGCATGGGAGACTCGGCTTCGATCTCTATTTGTCACTTAGAAAGCTCTTACTGATAGATTGTGGAGGTTGGATCTTCAACTTACGTTCAAAAGACTTTTTGCTCGTCTTCCAGATGTTGAGGAGCAGTGATGGCAGCTTCAGCCCTTGACCTTCCACAGAAACCGTGAAAAGATAGGAGAAATCTTTGGGATTGTATGATGCCCTTGGGATATCCACTCGGAAGTCTTGGGCAGTTTCTTGATCTGGTGAAGCAATGGGTGAAGATCTCATGTTCCGCCAGATTGTCCAGCAGGCTGGGCAATCAGCCTCTAGAGATACTTTAAAAGACTCCCATGATGCGTGTAGAAGAAGGCGAGTTTCTGGGAGACGCGGGTTGATGAAAACGATAGGCTTGGACTGGGAACCTTCGTTAGTATCTCCAGTGCCATCTGGGGAGGGAAAGCTAGGTAAGGCCTGTTGACAGGGAGTGCAGAGACTCATTGCAACGAATATAGTACTACTGAAACTTTGTTCACGGCTTTACTTTAAAGGCCCCTTTGTGGCCGACGATTGTCTCGAGACATGGTATGATCTGACACAGCTGTCACGGTCTTGATTGGTTGAAATGGGAGCTGTTTTTAGGCGCGCGCTTATTGAACGAAAATGCGCTGTTAGTGCAGTTTAACTTTGAGAACCAGTAATACTTATATAAAATGCTCTTACCATTCTTAAAATACTTAACCAGTCGCTAAATACATTCTTTTCCTTTCTACTATATATATTTACATAATGGTTATAATGGCACTTTACATCGCGAGGAATCTGCGTTCTTATGAAATCCCCCTCACTTTGTGAGGTTTATCGATAAGCTGTGTAGGCAATGGTGTGGGGAGGCATGCTCTGGCCAATTAAGCCTTTCCAGACTGAACGCGAGTTGGTGGTGTGTCCTTGCCGGGAATAACGTGTCATAATGCAATATGCCCGAATCGGCCGAGCGTGTTACAGAGGATCGCCTACCCTGTATGAGAACACTAAGGAATTAATTGGCTGAAAGTGACGCGATTCTACACGACGGATTAATTTCTATAGATGATTCGGCTGTGAATTATTCCAGCAATGAAAATGGTATGCAAATGATATGAAACTGTTGATAATCGAGATCGACACGGGCAATGTAGCTTCTGAGCAACATTTCGTAAACCCACTAAAACCACGCGACAAAAACCAAGCGTTAATATCTGGGTCTGATGTCCATCACCATTGGACCCAGACTTTAAACTTTATCTATGCTTATTTCCATTTAGAGTCCAGATAGGACTATTCACAATCCAGTTTGTAGCCTCATACAAAATCGTCTTGGCATACGCTCGAAAAACTTGACATACCACGATCTCTCTGTATCACAAACTTCGGATCATGAAATTTCATCCCATCTTCTCTTCATGTAAAGTTATCCACATGCTCGTACCTCGGATGCATCAACCCAAGGCCAGCCCTGGCCTTTTCAAAGCATCTCACGCCGGCACGATTCCGCATCGACTCCTCCCCCGGACATAACGATAAAAGCAGCGTAGCGCCCTCTCAAACATGTCAGCTGAAACCCCGCACTACAAATCCGGTAAACAACCCGACCTTAATCCATGCTAACAATACGCGGGTTGCCCTTCTCCTCATTAGCTTAGCATTCCTCTCATACCATCACCACCTAGCTTAGCAACGCCGTCTTGCGCTCCAATCATGAGGAAGCGCTTCTATGGAAATGTCACGCGCTGTCAATGGGCTGCTCCCTTAGCGTGTCTTCGGCACCGTTTCGTGTTTTTTTTCGCGAGGGTCGTTTGCGTGCCTATTCCCCATGGGGACTTCTACGCTAAATGCATTGAGTTCTGGGGTTGCTATCGCTGGAATCATCAGCTATTGGAGCGCGAGAAGGGCGATGGTACTCTGCAGTTCCAAGCTTCTGGGTCGTTGATGAAAAGTATTAAAAGCTCTTGAAATCCTCCCTCGTGTCGATCACTTCATTCCCCATCATAGTCTGCATACCCAGTCATCATGAAGCCCAAGGTTTACCAGTTCCTCGTCGGAGTGTTTGCGTCCTTTGGATCGCTGCTCTTTGGCTATGATTTGGGTGTTATCGCCCAAGTCATTGCGTCGCCATCTTATCATCGGGAGTTCGACACTAGCGACACAGCTGCCGATACGTAAGTCGCCAATCCCCGCCTTGGGTTTTTCTGGATACTGACTTTTGCAGTGGTGCTGTAGTTGCGCTTTTCACCGCTGGTGCTTTCTTTGGTGCCATGTTCGCTGGACCTACAACCGAATACACCGGTCGACGATGGACTATCACAATTGGTTCTATAATTTTCACTCTCGGAGGTGCTCTCCAGACTGGAGCCCCCAAGATCTCATATCTCATGGCCGGCCGCTTCCTCGCTGGTCTTGGCGTCGGTTTCTTGACCATGATTATCCCTCTTTACCAGGCTGAGATCGCACACCCTTCCATCCGAGGCCGAGTAACAGCTCTTCAGCAATTCATGTTGGGAATCGGAGCTCTTATCGCTTCGTGGACCGGCTGGGGCACATTCACAAACTTCAGCGACAACCGACAGTGGCGAATCCCCCTCGGCATCCAGATCATCCCCGCCGTTATCCTTGGTGCTCTCATCTTTGTCTTCCCCGAGTCTCCTCGCTGGCTTATGGACCAGGGTAAGCAGGACGACGCGCTCAAGACCCTGGCCCGCCTCCACTCCAACGGCAACGAGGACGATCCCTGGGTGCGTGCGGAGATCGAGCAGATTCAGGAAAGCATCGCCGACGAGCATGCCAACGGTGCCAAGTCGTACCTCGAGCTTTTCAGGGATATTTCTTGCTTCCGTCGTCTTTTGATCGCTTGTGGCCTTCAGGCGTCGATTCAGATGACGGGTGTGTCTGCCATTCAGTACTACTCTGTTACTATCTATGGACAAGCTGGAATTGGGCCCGGCGATGCGCTCAAGTATCAGGCTATCAACTCGATCATTGCCCTGATCGCCCAAGCTCTTTGCATTGCCTTTATTGATCGATTCGGTCGCCGATGGACTCTTATCTGGGGTAACTTGTTTAACATGCTCACCTTTATCATCGCCACCATCATGCTCGTCGTCTATCCTCCCGGTTCCGGAAGTGCTGCTCAAGGCTGGGGATTCATCATTGTTACCTGGGCATACAACTTCTCGTTCTCCGCCACTTGCGGACCTCTCTCCTGGATCATCCCAGCCGAGATCTTCGATACCCGCACCCGAGCCAAGGGCGTCTCCCTCGCGACCATGACTTCCTTCGCCTTCAACACCATGATCGGTCAAGTCACTGGTATTGCCATGGGAGCCGTTGGCTGGAAATACTACCTTGTCTTTGTCATTTGCAACTTCACAAACGCCCTCTGCGTTTGGGCTTTCGTCCCTGAGACCAAGCAGCTTCCTCTGGAGGAGATGAACTATCTCTTCACCAACGCTCCCTGGTTCATTCCCTTCGTCGACAAGAGCGAGTATACTGCAAACCTTCAGGCTGATCTCGCTCGCAGGGCTGAGGCTATTGATGAGAAGCTTGCTGCTCAGCATGAGACTGGAGAGCACGTTGACAAAATCTGATGTGACATGTTGGACGGAATGGATGTTTAGATGCAGTTCCGAACTTTTCATCAGCTAGAATTGGCAGTAGACGTGTCAATGCAATATAATCTATTATTAATGCTTTATGCTTATCACAAATTCACAACGCTATGGTAAACTGTCGCGGCTCAAATGCTGTTTCACCTCCTCCGCTCTATCAGCACCAACAAACCTCCAAGCACCACCCGTCTTTGTAAAGTCGAGTATACTTAATTTCCCAGGAACCTTTGAAACCAAAGACTCAAGCGTCTCGTCACCCTTGGGTATTTGAGTAAAGAACAGACGATTCCACTGCTTCCCTGTTCTCTCTTCTTCAACGCGCCGCCTTCTTTGCGACTCTTCCAACGTGCTCTTGTGGGCATACACCTTTTCGATGTTATGTTGCTTGATAGCTTGAGTAACTTTGAACCAAGCCCGACGTGACTCCCATGGTGTTTGATCTTCTACGGGCGCGACCTTCAGAGGTGAGATTGGGATCTTGTCGACGTGAAATTCTTCGAGAGTTGTTTTAGCTGAGTCTTCAATCTTGATCTCGCCGGTCCATTGTCCCGTGATGCGATATAACGGATGATCCTTGTCATTCGGAGCAAATACTTCAGCGACGACCTGATTCTTCTGACCATACCCAAGTCTCCCTTTACCGTGAAATCCGATTTTTGTCAAGTAACCGCTCGAACTGGCAATGTAAGCCGGGCCCTCCATCTCTGGATATGGGTTTCCGGTGGTTACGCCCTTGACCAGTATTGTTGGCATTGTCATGAGACTTTGCTCATTATGCTTATGATCTTGGATAATTGCACATCCGGTTGGACGCACTGTGACGCCATTAACCAGGCTGAAGGATGTTTCCTGACCCGCAAAGCCAATCGATGACATACCACGCTCTTTATTATATACAGAGCATGCTGTGACAGGCGGATGGTGCGATACTTGCTCAATAACCAGTTCGGACTTTGACCCAGACTTGTCGGAAAATGAGCCGAGGAATAGTTCACCAAGAAACGGGTTCAATGGCTTCTTGGCGGCATCCGGGGAATCCGCATTGACCAGCTGTTTAAGACTGCATATGTAGTTCTTTGCCAGCAAAAGGGCCCTCACTCCAGCATCAGGTTCATCTGCAGGCTGAAGAAAGAGGTCATGATGACACGCCCAAGCAGCTGGAATCTCAATGGCTGATCTGGGAGCGAGGATGAAGGGAGGGGCAGTGACGTTTGATAGGTCCCCCTTGACAGCGGCGAAATAAGTGAGCACGTCTTTGAGACGGAAGAGGTTTCCGGAATCGGTGCCGACGTCAGCCATTGATCTTGGAGAGAATGGTGGTATATCCGGTGGTGATGGTGTTTCTGGTGGTGATGCCAAGGATGTATCTGGTTCGTTAGATTGATGCATTGTCTATAACAAAAACAGCTTCAACAATGGGTTATTAAGGTGAATTCAAAGACAGCTCGTGGAAATAACGGGATCTGAGATTAGGTGCTGGATATCGATGATCAGGGTCTTGACGTCATTGACATTGGCGTCCGTATCGAGAAACGGTTAACGGCACAGCCCATTATCGCACTCGCTAAGAAAGAAGCGAGTAAGCCAATGACACGCTATATAGTTGGGTTTTGCCCCGCAATATGCGCCGAAGGAGGCATCATTTCAAATGCCATTTGTCTACCCTACGTAGTGACACTTTCTTAAGCATGTGTAATTCGTCACACAGCCTCATTTACACGCAAATGGAAGTAATCTTGGCTTCTCGGCAATAACACACCCCGGCTTGACTATACACTGCCAGCCAGAGCTAGAGCAATTATCCCTACTGCGTCGTCATTTTTGACGTAACCCCTGCATGTCACATTTCAGACAGACTAGAGTTAACTTCTAAGATACACAATTGTTCCGAGAGCCGTATCATACTCACAGCTGTCAAGAGTGTAGACTAAGAGAGGTGAGATGAGCCAAGGGAAGAAAACCGGCAGTTATAAGAATATGCACTAAAAGATCTTTATCATATAAAGAACAAGTGTGGAAGGAGTAGCCGACAATGGGAATGCCATGGCGCAGATAAATCTAAATCGGACATAAAGAGACAAGGCTGTTGTTAATAAGGCGAGCAAGCCACTTATTATAAAACAGATTGCCTGAAGGGAAACAGAGTTGTTTAATCCATGTTGTACCCAATCACCTTAGGAAAACACCCAGAGCCTGCGAAGTTTGCTCACTATTGGATGGCGAACAAAATCGCCCAGTTTTGGTTAAATCCCAAATATATACATAGTATGTTCAATAGTTTTAACCTTGTGGCCCAGAAACGGAACACCTTAAATCAGCCATACAGTTATGGTTGGAAGTGCTTGAATTATCAAAGATTATCAGTCTTGATAAATAATTCAAAACGCAACAGAGACAGAACTTAGAGACAGCCACGCCTCAACCGTCTCAAACTCCACCTCAATCGAGACCGTAACTCCATCCACCGTGGAACTGATCTCCCTAGAAGACACATAAATACTAAAAGCTTCATTCTTTCCAAGCTCCCGCTCCTCTACTACCTTTTCGCTGCCATCATACACCGCCACAGTCTTGATATTCGCAGATTGCGATGTGAAATTGACCGTGATCTCGTCCAGGGACTTGCCTGGGATACTGCCATATACGGGCAAATACATCCAAGCTGATAGATCAGTGGCAGATGAGGGTTTTATGGTCATGCTGCCCTGGGTTTGAGTTTTATTGTAAGAGGTGGTGGCTGCACTGTCGCCGCTGGCTGAAAGTACAGCAGACATAGTTGTTGGCTGTTTGGCCTTTTTAGCTGTTGTTAGGGCTTTTGCTATACTACTTTAACATACCAGGGTTTCTCAATTATGAAAGTAATTACGAGATATAAAATAAAGATTCCATGAATTATGTTTGTTTAAGACTCTTAAGAGTATTACCCTTAGGATTAAATTACTCTGAGTTATCTCTGCAAAACCCGCAGCCCTTACACGTGGCCACTTCTGAAAGGCAGCGCTAGGAGCAATTCGTTCAAGTTCAGCTTGCACTTACTTATTAAGGAAGCAACGTGGCTAAGTTTAGGCCACAATACAGAGCTGAACCTCTCAATTCGGCTTAGATGCAATTCCCAACAGTTCGATTCCAGCTGGCAAGCTTTGAGACTGGTGCTCTTCCCAGAGGTAGATTAATTTATGTACGTATTCGTGATAGTCTTGTCCAATTGATAACATAGCCAGATTTCCAACTTTCAGAAATGGCCCTTAGCCTCGGTTGTTTCCCATGACGGGGACTTGCTTCTTTTCCTTGGCGTTTGGGCTTTAGTAAAAGTTTCAGGACAAAGTGGCGTTTCAATGTAGACGAAACAGAAGGTATAAGCATAACCGCATCTTTACTTTATCTGGAAATATTCGCGAATAGTGTTCAAACCTGGGCCAGCCAGTCGCATCTGAAATAATCAATGATAATCGGAGAATTACCAATCGTGAGACTGGCCGAGCCGAGGATCTCGGCACTGACGCTGGTTTGCGGTTACATTTCTGCCTCTTTTCTTCTTTGTGTAGGAGTTGAGGCTGTAATCTTGTGTAGATGAAACGAAGATGTTGGGCAAGGACGAGAGTCCTAAATGCAAAGAAGTGTGAAGCGACGAGTATATAAGACACGGCATGGTACTCTGCTTCAGTGCGGCAAAGCTTCAGCATCAACAGGCTCAGCATCAGTCCCATTATCTTCGTGCCTAGCACTTTCTTCTCAATCATTATGAAGTTCTCTGCCTTGATCGTCATCGCCAGCGCGGCAGTGCAGACGCTTGCCCATCCCCAGTTCCTATCAACCCGCGAGTTTGTTCCCCAGGAGTGGATTGCTCCAACTCCAGACGCCTGTAAGCCCCCACAATGGAGAGTATCACTAGCATCTATGTGTTGTACTAACTGTTTGACGAAGCTCGTGGCCCCTGCCCCGGTCTCAACACTTTGGCCAACCATGGGTACATCCCTCGCGACGGCAAGAATATCACACTCGACATTCTCAAAGACGGTATGCTCACCGGCTACAACATTGAGAACTTGGATGCTGTTATTCTCTTCACTCAAGCTATCAAGACCAGCCCCAAGTACCCCAATACCCGTAGCTTCGATCTAGCAGATCTTGGACGACACAACATCCTCGAGCATGACATTTCTCTCAGGTAGACCTTGCCATTCTACTATCCTAACAAGTACTGACCTTCGCAGTCGTTCCGACGCATTCTTTGCTGATCCGAACCCATTCAACGAGACCGTCTGGGCAGAGTCCCTTACCTACTTTCCCGACGACCTGATGACAGTCGAACAAGTCGCCAAGGCGAGAATGGGCCGCTTAGCGACCTCCATGAAGACAAACCCTGAGCATTCGCTGTCCACGCTAGCTGACGGCTTCAGCTGGGGCGAGATGGCGTCCTTCTTTGAGATCATGGCTGATGGCACTACCGGCACGGTGGAGAAGAAGTTTATTGAGTACTGGCTGAGTACGTTTCTTCAACTTCTTGGTATGATAAAGCTGACAAGGCGTTCTTCTGCAGAAAACGAGCGAATGCCGACGGAGATTGGATGGCAGCGACGACCTACGATCATGCGAGGAAGTGAACGTATCGAGTTTACTAGGAAGCTCATGCAGGCTGCTGGCGTTGCCCGTCGTGAGATCAAGAGTGATGCTTACGGTCGTGAGCTGGTCGTGTGAAATGGCAGTGGTATGTGAGCGCGGGACATTCACGTTACTCAAAGCAGCGCAGGATTACATCGAACTCAAGAATGATTAATGCATGCCACACTGCAATGATCAAGTAAAGATTTCTGTATCTACTACATTTGTTGTCTGATTTCTTCCTATATCTGGTTGAGAAAAGACTGCATGGGTGATGGAATGCGACAGCGGCAAGACTTAGAAGTTCTCTTTCGGTTATTACTAGCTAGGTACTCCGCAGTTATCTTGATCTGCGTTCTAAAAAGCGAAGTGCTAGGCCTTCGGTGAGGAAGTCGTGAAATAATTCCACACACCATGAATGCCATGTCGTGACGGAGCCGGGATCAAGCTCGCAAACGGCATAGCTTATCGCAAGATACGGCAACAGGCGAATCAACTCTTTACACTGTGTCGTGATGTTACAGCGCGTAAAAAATCGATAGTCTCGACGCAGGCGAACATTTCGGGCATAGCAACCGTCAAACCTGCACTGTAGGACGTTCACGTCCGTGGTGAAGGTGGAGCCTCTGTCAGCAGCAGATCAAACAATGTCTCCAAAATCTTGATATTGCACAAGTTCAGTTCAAGAACTATCGATCAGCAGATTATCTTGTTACGCTGCAGTTGTTTTGTTTATTTGCCTGAATGACTTGGAACCATGCCTCCTCCTGTTCTACACGTTATCTATGCCGGCCGTGGCGATGCCATGGTTCTTGAATGCGACGACAGTTCTACCCCCAACAAGCGCAACTTCATCCTCGTGGATGGTGGCCCTAGAAAGTACGACTATCTGGGCGACAACGCCCCTTATCATCGATACCTTATGTCTGCCTGCCGACAGATCATGGGCCAGAACAACAGGTTCGCTGGTATAATCTTTTCGCACCCGCACGAGGATCATTATGGCGGTTATCTACATGCTATTGCCGGATCCCAAGACATTTACAGTAACAATGTATTTGTACCGACTCCTGAATCTGATACAGACACAGCCAATGCATCAATACATACTGCCTGCATCGATGCCGGGCTGTCCAAGGCAATTCTACATCCTGAGAATGATGAACACAAATTTCTGATTTACCCAGTAAAGGCCATTTCCCCCAGCAGGCCGGCGATTACCTGGTATTACAAAGACACTGATCGCCTGAGAGGGAATGAATTCGAGCACAACAAGGGTCTGACAGAGAATCAACGCAGTATTCTTATGTACACTGTTACGCCCAATTCATTCAATGGCATGGGGACATTCTTCACAGGCGACAATGATGCGGACAAAATCTCGCGGTGCATGGAGTCAGAGTTCCCGGTGAAAGCGAACCGGAAGTTCGCAATTTATAAGATACAGTACCACGGGGCGCTGAAAGACAGTATGAAGCATTTCCACAAACCAAGTTTCTCCAAGGATATCGAGTATATAAGCTTCATGTATCTTCTCCTCAAGATCCGACTTCGAAATGCATATCTCCCGTTCGATGAAGCAATTCAGAGAATAGCCTTTCACGCCACCAAACGTTTGTACACAGAGATCCTACCTGAATCGACCAGGAAGAAGTATTTAGAGGAGGTGGAATCTGTCGTCAATTACATAAAGTCAGAGCTATTGTCCAACGTGGTTCGCACAGATGCACATTAAGCTACGTGACGGAGATCCTCGTATTTATCCAGACCCTAAAAAAGCTCTGGACAGGCTCGATGCAATGCTTGAAGAGCCAGGTGGCGAGCACAAAGCGGAATGGATCCAATTGCGA
>JAAOAY010000390.1:0-10503 GCA_013396255.1 Fusarium sp. NRRL 25303 | reverse complement strand
GTATATAACAGGAATGGTCTTCTGAAGTAAAAGAGTTAAAGAGTCAGGCTTCGGGCTATTCAAAAGTTACCCTAAAACAGGAAGTATCCAACAAGCCAGAATTCTCGAGGCCCGCCTGGAGATATGGTAAGGCCCTGGTGTGCTTGGTCTGAGGTTTGTAAAGACTGACTCTTTATTCCTGATATTTACTTGAAGCCCAAAATATCTTGGAAAGTTTTCACTATGGAAGCCAGGTGGTCATGGCGCTTAGTTCAGCTTCCTTTGTCCTTCCTTGAGAGCAGCCCCCATCAGCTCGTTCCCCCCAAGCCCATCTTGTTTCTCTCTTTCATCATTACAGTCTCCTATGAGTCTACCATGGCTGATCTTCCTGTCGCGCAAGATAACGCTCACCCGAGTGCTTTTCCAACAAGGCACGAATAAGCTTAATCCCATTACGCGTGTGCTCGTGATCGTAGTAATGCGTCTGCTTGAAGCCGTAGATTATACCGTCAACTCCAGCTGTACCAATGAGCTTCTCAGCCTGCCAGATTTGCCCAGTTGCAAGAGTCCACCCATAAACCTGACCATAATTGCGCGACTCGGTACCCAGTCGCAACTCTGTGCAGGTATAGAAGGATTCTTCGTGACAATCGCCGAATTGGAAGGGGAGGTTAAAGTAGCCATAGGACATAATACGGCGAGCTTTGTTTGGTGATCCGTAATCCTGAAAAGCTTTGGCTACATCAGCTGCCTTCCCATTGATGTTGAGGCCTTCACTGTCCTTCAAACCCGAGAGAATCCTCTTGTATGCCTTTCCTGAGACGGTGGCGCCATAAAATCCATAGAGAATGCGTACGCCCACTGGCTCGAGGTACTTTCTTGCAAGATCGCGAAGTGCATCAATAGAGCAATGTTTCCAAGTGTTATCCTCGGGGTCGCACCAATCGGGATTCTTGATGTCTAACCACACGAAGTTGATGGTCATACCCTCACCGCGAAGTTCAGCAATTGTCTGAAACATTTTCTCAGCTGTGTCTCCCGAACTTGAAGGCGATCCATCATGGTCTGCCCACCATCCTTTCTTCCAGGCGTACATATCAATCTCTAAAGCATTGGCACCATGACTAACAGCAGACCTGGCACCGTAGGACATCAAGACGCGATGCGCAATTGCATAAAACGGCTTGGCGTCTGCGAAGCTTTGTCCTGGGATGGGATCATCAGAGCCGCCGTCAAGAGGGCCCAGAGACTGGGTTGGAGTGAGATTGTTGGCCCCAGGGCCAAGAGCATACTGGGGCTGGGTAAGATCTTGGTTGATCATGTTTGGCCTAGCCTGAACATGGATGCTTAGAATGGGGACAAGTGCCACCATGAGAAATTTGCCGAGGTACTTTGTGGTATGCATGGTACCAAGATCAACTTTTGAATGATATGATATAGCAACGATAGTAGTAATTGTAGCAAGGAAGATATGGTGAGAGAAACAGTGGTAGGGTGGAGATGTTGCTGTAGACGAAGGAGTTCTTACTGCGGACAATGCAAGTTCTCCCCTCTTATAAGTAATTCTTTCTCCTCTCCGCAGAGCACCCTTAATGCAGAGAACCTGAAATCTATACGCATGTGAAAGTCGTTTTTCATCCCTCGGCAAGCGGCAAAGCGCCTACTCATGTCGTTGTAGATCCTCGTAATCGAGTACCACTTATGCAAACTCAGTCGGAAGGAGATAACTCGCACAAAAGTTCACTCAGGAATTGTGGCAGTAGCTGATCATATCAGATATGCTTAGAATAGTTTCCTCAATTGAGTAAGTTTGTTAGTGGCCCAATATAATCATCTGTATTAAGTTCAATGGCTTGCGCTCCTACTGCAGTCAGACGGATGTATTAGTTACTCTGGGGCGGTTAGCTCTGGCGGCTCTGTAACCTTAAGACAATTGTATAAACGATTCACATTCCTTACGACAGCTAGTTGACTTCAGGACTTGTTAGTACGTGGTTCGTAATGAGGGGGGAGTAGGCCAGTATCCAGTGCACTTAACCTTATTTTAAGCTCCGAGGACGTCTATTGAAGGTATTGTCTTGCCAGTATAGCCAGTCACGAAAAAGCAAGGAAGCCACCTAAAGCTTAGTTGATCTCACCAACTACAGTCCACAACTTACCCCTGAGTTTAACTAGTTTGCTCCTAATCGATGCCATTGCAAGCTATTGACTGTCACTTGGCGCCACCGATTCAACTGCATGGTTGGATCAAAGACATCATCATAATTGAGTGTGGTTGGGGTGACCAAAGTAATCCAGCTTGTGCGTGAATCGACTCTCTTGATGTCAAAGTCTACCTCGGCGTGCTTCTTACTCGGCTCCCTAAACGCCGATAGCCATAGTCCAAGCACGGCTGCTAACTCAGAACTGTCAGCCTTCCAAGGACAGTCATTCTTGGAGCAGCTGAAACGGCTTCGCTTCCACTGCGCTTATAGAAATCTGGATCTATTACGTCAGAAATGGGCTGAGAGATGGACGAATTACAATCAGGCTGGCGGCAAACGCGGGCCTCTGGTGGAATAATGAGGTGGTGCACCATCTGTCAGATTTCTGGCTCAAAATATGCTGTACTCAAGCCGGCTACCTCAAGTTAGATGCTATTCAATTTTATTTTGGTCCACTGATATAATTATCATACCGTGCAAATCCACGAATTTTGAGGTATATGACTGCGTAATGTTGATAAGTTTCAAACACCGTGACTGCATGACCCGGCCTGGCCTTTGACATTGTAATAACTCGCTAGTCTATTCGTATGGTATCATAAAATGATCCTCAAACGACAGTCAACCTAGTGTAACGAAAGCACACAGGAACCTTCAGGCGCTTAGCCGCCGCAAAGACAATCTGAATGGTCGCATTCACACTAATCAGTCAGTAAGATTCGCAAAAGCAATAAAGAAGCGCTTACCAATTGCTCAGCTGTCCACGTAGCACAACCCCAGTCACAATACCATCTCCTCTTTGTCGCCCCTCCTTTAAACTCCCAGTCAATCCAAACACCTCCATCACTGCCGTGAAGCCCCCCTTCGCAATCATTATACCCGCACTGCGACCTGGTTAGCATGTCATGAGCGTATCGATGTAAAGTTCGCTATGCTTACTCCTCTTTCTTCTCCCCACTGTTAGTTTACAGAAACCATCAGGTTAGTATTGATCAATTACTCGCTGATGGTGGATGCTAACTTACTGCAGGTGGAACGTAGTCGCAACCGCAACGGACCCAGCCTTTATGCTTTGGGTATCCATCATCCCAAGCTGTGGCTTCCATTGTCAATGAGGTTTTGAAAAGTCTCAAGTCTTTGATTGTATAATTGAAAAAAGAGAAAAAAGAGACATTGTCTGAGAGATATTGATCCGCCTAAATACTGGTCTACCTACGCAATCGTTGTCGCTGTTAACATCCTTGAGTTGTGTAATCTGGCCTTAACGTTTTGAGGCTGAGATGCCATATGCAATTTACATTGCATATCCACCACCCCTACAATTCTGGCATCCAATCTGTTACCACGAGGGACGAACCGTGATGCATGCACGTCAGCTGAGTGGAAAGAAGGCTGATATCGAGACTTTGTATTGGCTTCATTTCTGGAGTCAAAGCGCTTACGAGCCTCCGACGCCTCCTATTAACTGAGTTAGCGCTGATACATGCTTCCACTTGGCCACGGTTATTGGTCTTAGTTGCGCTTAGCTAATTCTACTCCTAGCCTGAATTAAAATGTTAGGTATGTTCATAAGCAGGGTCTTTCGCACTCTAGCGTTTATTTTTTCGTAGAGAATTAAACACTGGCCAGCATGAATAACCCTGCTAATCCGATTCAAACCTGCGAATGGAGATGCCCCAAATGCCGACCCATTCCATGGAATTGTGAAGAGTAGGTTCTGAATCGTGGCAAAGCGGTCTTGGAGCGCGACACGTCGCTTCACCTTAATCACTACGACTCCTCGGATGGTTTGGAGGAATCGGCTGCCGCTGGATGTGGTCTCTGCATCAATCTGAGAGCCCGAGTCCTCCACTGGTTACCAAACCTGGAAGAGCTACCCAGTGGCCTGTGCAAGCTCTGGTTCTTTAGAGGAAAAGGACTTTTCTTCCAGATTGGTGACGACTATCGTCAAGAGTTCTTCCAAGACTTGGCTTGGTCAAAATCGGCTACACGGCTTCAAGAGTGGGATGGCACGTCTGGACCCGCGCCCTCACCAAGGTGTATGAAATGCCAATCACAATTAGGCCGATTCCGGCTGATGAAATGGATATTTAGCCTTCTCGCCAGAAACAGTAAACGAGGATGTGAAAACCCTCGTACAGGACTCGATAAAACCATGGTTCAACGACTGTATCAACGGTAATCGAATTCATCGCAAATGCAAGCAAGGGTTCAAAATGGACAGAATAGGTGTCATGCCCAAACGGTTGATCGACGTCGGAGATGATCAAGGTCCAAAGGCTAGGCTCATCATATCGTCCGAGGAATTCGGTCAAATTCCTTCTCAAGCCTACCAGATCAAGTACTTGATACCCAGCTATTGCTGGGGCAGTGGCAATGATCCAGCAAAGACAACTCAGTCGAATCTCTCAGCTGGCCTGAAGCACATCGATGAAGCAGTGTTACCAAAGACCATACGAGACACCATCAAGCTCACCCGGCTTCTCGGGTTTCGATATCTTTGGGTTGACGCCCTCTGCATTATACAATCTCACCCTGGAGACAACTACCAAGACGACTTCAAAGCTGAAGCGCCCAAGATGGGCGCGTACTATGCCAACGCGGTATGCCTGATCTCGGCGCTCGGCGCCTCGGACAGCAGCACGGGATTATTTGCTCCACGTCCAGCACATCGATATCCCACTACCAGCTGTGTTATCAGCTTCGACGAACGCACCAATGAATATGTTCACCTCCCCGCACCACGGAGAGCTCTGGTCGATGAATTCGACGCGGCGCCGCTTCTCAAACGAGGTTGGTGTTTTCAAGAACGACTTGTAGCTCGTCGAACCCTCCACTGGTCTAGAAACGGCGTGTTCTGGATCTGTGTCGGCGATAAGGCAGCCAGATCCGAGTTCTCTAGCCGATGTGACACTTTTTCAACTGATCCCAGAATTTCAGACTCGGGCATTTTCCACGGTATTTCCGTTCCGGGGGAATTCAAGCAGCCCTGGAGTCCATGGATACATTACGTACAAGAGTATAGTTCTAAAGGCCTCTCATTCGCGACAGATCGTCTCGTCGCTGTCCATGGACTTGGAACCCGGCTTGCGACCCTAGGCGGGGATGAGTACTTTGGCGGGATATTCGGCGGCCATATTTCTTGGGGGCTGATGTGGCAGGCTGATCCAGAAGACGGCGCCCAGAAGAAGTTAGATTGCTTCCCAAGCTGGTCGTGGACATCTTGCCAATCTGATCGCGGCGTTACTATCGCTGACCAGTCTAAACTTTGGGTGGAGTGCGTTAGGTTGGAAGGGTTCCCAGCTTTCCAAAACCCTCTCGACTTTCAAGGTCTTGAAAAGAGGACGCTCCATGTTCATGCTCCGCCTCTGAAATTCGAGCCTTGCCAGTATCGGTGAGATAGCAACATCTCGTGCGAGTTTGAAACCCCAGGGGTACAGTTCAGCGCCTTTTTCACTTGTGATGCACCGGAACTGGAACCGACTGATCATAGTGATCTTTGCATTCTCCTCATTCTTCTCGGAAGTGATCAGAAGGGTATCTTACTTCGTGGTAAAGGGAGTATGTATGAGCGTGTCGGCTATACTTCACTGTATTCCATGACTGGATTCAAGGGATTTCAAGAACTGAGCTTTTGGGATAACTTCCAGGTCAGTGTAGAGATTGTATGATTGTCTATTATCTTGTTCTACCCACTTGGAACGTTTTACATATACGCAGCCATTCAATGAAGCTTGGTTTTCTATATGCAACTGAAGTGCTATTCTTGAGTGTTGTAACCAGGCGCATAATGTGGTCCGCCACTACAATCTCACTAACTACAGTCCATCACGCTCTATCCAGCTCATTCCAGGCCTCGCCAGTCCGCACTATCACTTTTCCCAAACAACTCGGTACCGTATTCGCTGCAATTAATAATCCATTATGACATACCACTGAAGTCGTCGTTGAGGAGACCACCACGACTGCTGCTGAGGAGTCATCCACTACGTAAATAATTGCTAAAGAACCATTCATATGGATATGACCCAGTCTGCATGTCATGATGCAAATGGAGATTTCCTTTCCGCGCCTTCCCGCTTGATGACATCGCGTGCGATACTGTCAATATATTTTCTCGACAAGGCTGACACCCTCTGCGTCGACCTCGACCTAGACTGGGATGGCATTGCAGATTTCGCTGGAGTAGGGTACCCAAACACCAGGGTTGTTCAGAGGGGAGAATTTATTGAGAAAAATACCCGCGTGCCAATCCCGCATGTTACTCCGACCGACATGGGCTAAAGGGTGCCGACGACTTACCTTTCCATTTCCATCTTTGTCGTGACCTCTCCGATGGTGATGATAGCGTAGAGGTGATCGATGATTGGGTCCATGCCAACTTTGTTCAAGACGCTAATGCCAGCCTCCTTTGCTGCCTCGCTCAGCTCTTGCATAGCGGGAGACATATCGTTCCTAGTAACGAAATAGGAATTCCCCCCAATCGCAGAGCGAATGATGCCGGCATAGTAGGTAAATGTAACGAGCAAGATGACGAGGTGGTGTCCAGCGATGTAGCGGTCGAGCTTAGAGGACGTAACATCAAGAGCGATGGCTTTTGCGTGGTGACGTGCAGCTACTGCTGTCTCGGCCGTGGAGAGTGTACGATAGGCTGGATCACAGGCAGTCAGTACGACGAAGCTCAATAAGGGGCTATATGTTGGCTAACTGTGAGGACGTTAGCGTCGCCCCGAAGCAGGTTGTCGGGGCATGGCTTCACAACTATGCCGTTGTCAGGGACTAGGGTCTGGTTCTCGGCTATATTGGTTTTGGGTCTGGTATGGATCAAAGGACGAAAAAGAGGGGGGGAAGCACACGGAAGATTTTTGAATAAGGGAGGGAAAGAAATTTACCGAGACCTTGGTTTGCAAAAAGGGCTTTCATTGGTGTCCGCCTGCGGTTGTGCACGCCTTGACCGAGCGTGTGACAAAACAGCGCCTCCATGGCTAGATAGATACGTGCCGAGTTTCTTCTGGGTACATTCATACGTCGATGTAGTATCTCATCTGGTAATCTAAGGAGGTCATGACTTAGGCCACGAACCTCCTTAGACAGAATCTCACAGGGCCTCTTGGGACCAGATTGTGAGGACCTTGAGAGATGGTTGACTTGGCCATGGACAGAGATATGTGTAGAGAAAAAAGGGACAGGCAAGCCCGGTTGATAGAAATATTAGACGGGACAACGAATGAGGAAGTGTAGCTCCAAGGTTATGACTCTGGAACTAAAGGGCATCTCTTAATGCCTCATCCTAATGACCTCTCGGCATGCCACAGCCCTAATTGACTTTCTGGTATTGCCTCTTGATAACTCGGGAGCTGCATTGCTCAGTGGAACTCCTTGCATTTGCACGTAGAAAAGACCTTCCCACTTTTCCACAAGCCACTTGCTTTGTCCTTTTCCGAGATATTGGGAATATTTTGAAGCCTCCCCCTTATGAGACTAAGTAGTCCGTTTCATATTTATTAACAGTATCTTGAACTATTTCTATGGCTGAGATAAGCTGGCGTATCAAATCTGGGGTAACTAGCATCTGACAATGCTAGCTCTGATACATAATTGTATAACTAATTTCCGAAGACATTCGGGCCGATAATAGACCATAGAGTATTGTTCCTAGGACTGAAACGGACCGAAAGTTGACTCCGGAATAGCTGGCAGCCGAGAGTCCCAGGGCTGAGACAATGTTCATAAATACATTGGCCGTGTGGGTCCGGGCCGACTACAAGTCTTAGACACCTTCCTCCCTCGAATAAAGAGGTACTTTAGATTTCCTTGGCCTTTACTATACATGTTAGAAGTACTTTAAGGAAGATAACAGTAGGAACTGGGCTTACCTCTGCATTGCTGTTAATGAGACAGGCAAGTTATGTTTGTCTTGAAACTATTAATCAGTAAGTTCCCTTACTGCTACCCCTTACTTGAGGAAACCAAAATTGTTTTTTCTAATGTACCTATATAAGGAACTTGTTCCTCATCAAATACGGAAAGCTTCAACCTTCATCCAGCAATCTTTATCCGACCCTTCTCCTAGTCACCAGTAAGTCACTCTGGTCCCTTTATATATGCTTTCTAGACAAAGCTCGACAAAAATAAGTACTTTGAGCTAATACATTAAAGTAGTTGAAACAAATTGCTCGTCAGTTATCCAATCACTTACCCGGGTCCCACTGCACGAAGGCGCACTGACACTATATAGACCATGAAGCTCACGATTCTTGCCCTTACGCTTGTTGCTGGCATTGCAATGGCAAACGATACTGTGTCAATGGATCCAGCTGATGAAAAGAGGTGTCGAGAGCGCCAGGTCTTTGGTGGGAGCCCATGCTGTACTTATTCCGACTGCCAAGGTTGCGGTTTTCAACAGCGTTGCTGTCTTAGGTACAGCTCGGAGCCTCGTGATGCAAAGGGGCAGTGCATGTGTGGAGTGAACAAGTTCCCACAGGGCACCTGCTTCTGATTGAGAGGGATGTACGGAGATAATGAACGGAGTCTGAGTTCGGCATCGGGCTGACTCATCCTTCGTCCATTATTGGTTGAGAGAAGCTGCTACGTGGTTTTTGCCGGGTTCTGACAAATAATATAGAGTGATTTTTTGCTCCAAGGTTTTCCCCAATTTTCTATTACCAGTGATACATGCCAGACTCCTTTGAGCTTCAGGAGCGTTCATTTAATGTAAAAACAGGTACCCTAACCCTACTTTGGTAGAAATTGATTCTAGTTGGCCTGATATACTGCCGAGTTGCTTACGTGTCAGGGCATATTAGTTTTGGGTTGCGTAGTCCTTATTGTGGTTGTAGAAGTCATCTAACCAGAAAATCTACATTGGTCTATTTCAGTGTCTTTCTAGTTAGATTTGTCCATTAATTGTTGTATTAACATGCTTTGGGCTCTAGCAACCTTAAGTTACGTAGGGTCCCCCCTAGAAGTGACTAACCTGTATTTAATGTTATCTAGCTGGCGAAGAGGTTCATTCGATACTGCTATCCTTTTGGTGATAGTGTACTTTGCTGATATAGCCAAGAGACTATCATTCCGTCTTCTTAGCCTAGAGAAGCTCTCTGGCAATTATAGTGGCGAAAATTAAGCCATCTTAATAGCTAAGGATATTTAGTAATATAGCCTAAAAAAGAAAATTAAGGTTTTTACAATAGATGATACTTATCTATACAATACTTATATCCAGGTATACTTTGCAAGCTAGGTGTTCTAATTTATCTCTCTTAAGAAGACTTTATACTTTACAATAGGCATAACTTTATCCCCAGGTTGCCGAGA
The DNA here is from genome assembly GCA_013396255.1 of Fusarium sp. NRRL 25303. Lineage (NCBI taxonomy): Eukaryota > Fungi > Ascomycota > Sordariomycetes > Hypocreales > Nectriaceae > Fusarium > Fusarium sp. NRRL 25303. The sequence continues at coordinate 1,003 of JAAOAY010000390.1, read as the reverse complement.
TATCTATATAGTTATATTTTATTACCTTCTTTATTGGAAAATCAGTATAGGTTCTCGGGCAGATCTGGAAGTATGACGAGGACGAGAACGGGAAATGGGTTCGCTGGCTGAATGCTCAGGAAGAGGCAGTCAATGAGCTGCTACTGAGTGGCACTTTCGGCCCTGATCCGTGAGGGAACAGTTTGCGATGATTCGGCAGCTTTATGTTGATTCTTCTGTTTGTGTAGCGACGAGCTCAGGTTGTAGACCTAAGGCTTAGATGAGATTCTACAATGTTGTCATAACTTGGACTTATTTGTTAAGATTGTTCAAAGTTTAGATCACAGCAATAAGCCTTACCTAAGTTTATGTCACAAATTCATGTCACGTTATCTTCCACAACTGTAGAAGGAGGCGGCCTACATCGCGAGGTTACACAAAAACATCGCGATTGCCAGTGGCAGTAACAGTGCCAGATTCATTTGTCTGAGGCATCCAGGCAGCCACATCTACCTACCTCTACCCTGTGCTCTACCTCTCATGCCACCAGCTCGATCTCAACGTTTTCTGACTTGTCGCAAACAACCCTCTCATTATCGGTGGCGTCAAAGAACTCGTTATCGATGATACCACCTTGTCTCCTCGTCTCGCCAACTGGGAGGTCTACAAGACTGTGGCATCGTATCCCCAAAACTGGCCCGATCGCAAGAGGACATATACCTGGGGACATATCCCTAAAGATGAAGGACGAGTCTGGTCCGTTGAACCAGATAAAGATTTCCACGCTCTTTAAAAGTCTGTTCTCCAAGGTCACTACACCAACTGCCGAAGGCACGCCGACATCAGCGCCCTCAAACGTGCCCTGCCTCTCTTCAAGTCACTACGAAGTCTTGTCATCAGCAACCGTACGGCGGATGATTGCTCAGAAGTCCACTCAGGCGCGCAGACTGAATTGTCGAGCAGCCCAGTTGTCAAGATGTGGAGGCGTCTGGGAAACTCGAAGCAAGAACGGCCTCCCTTCCCC